>RCUC01155196.1:0-45287 GCA_003697995.1 Taxidea taxus jeffersonii
TATATATACACACATATATCTTGGTATTTTTTCCCAAAAATGGGAATATGCTGTGTGTACTATTTATAGCCTGCTTCTTTTTACTTCATAGTATATTATGACCTTTTTTGCCTATTTTTGCCTATTTTGCCAAATGTAATCCCTTCTGGTTGTGTATTACTCCGTCTTCTGAGAGGCCCATCATTTATTTAACCACGCCAGTGTTTCCAGGTTTCTCCTCTTTTGAATAATACCATGGTGTGTACTTATGTCCATCTTTGTTCCTGTACTTTCTAGCTTTTTTAAAAGTATTTTTTAAAGATTTTATTTATTTATTTGACACAGAGAGAGAGATCACAAGTAGGCAGAGAGGGAGAGGGGGAAGCAGGCTCCCGCTGAGCAGAGAGCCGGATGTGGGGCTCGATCCCAGGACTCTGAGATCATGACCTGAGCCGAAGGCAGACGCTTAACCCACTGAGCCACCCAGGCGCCCCACTTTCTGGCTTTTTGATTTCTCCTGCATACTGCAGGTCAGAGCTCCTCCCCTGCAGAGATGTTGCTCGAATGAGCCAAATATATATGCTTGATCTCACCAATAAGGGACTCAGGGTTAAGAATGATCTCAGGAATCCCCAGGCACTGATGTTACAGGTAAAATTAAGGCCTGGAGAAGCTGAAGACCCGTCAGGCCCAGAACCCTGGGTCTCCCAATACCAAGTGCGTGTGAAGGGCCATTGAGGGTTGGAAACAGGGAATCCCACTGGAGCCCAGGCTCAGGCCTCTCCCCGACTTTCCTCCCACCCTCCCACCAGCTCCTGGCAAACGTGAGAGGGCACTACAACACAAGTTTGTCCAAAAGCCAGTGAAGCAGTGATGCAGCCAAACCTTGGGGACTTTGCACACGTGTCGGTGCCTCTAAGGCTGCTGTCCCCAGCTCCCAGGCTGTAACAGGCACCCGAGTGTGCTTGGAAGCTCCTTCTCGCCGCCTTCCTGGTGTTTGTGGTTGACGGTCCCTCGCCATGTCTTCTTGCAACGGGCGCTTCCTGGCCAAGAAACAAGAAAAGCCAAATCCTTGCACCCACCAGTGCATTCGGGTGGGAGCTGGGCATACGGTCAGGTAGAATGCCCAGAGGAGGCACTGGAGCCGAGCCAAGCTGGGGCTCTGCGGCGCCACATGTGAGCTGGCCACACCATTGACACACACATTGAAGCCGCACGACGGTGTCCTGTTCCCAGCCCATCACTCTGGAAACATCCCTCCTCCCTGGTCAGCAGACACGTTTTATCAGGGAAATGACTTTTCTCTGTTACCGTCCCTCTACACCAGTAAGTCGGTTCAGTAGTAAATGTGAGACCTTCCGGCTGAGCGGTGTTGTGTTCTGATTCATCAAGTACTGAATTCCCCCTCCTGACATAGAACCTTCTGTCGTGATAGAAACGTCCTTTGACAACCAGCCTCAGTCGGGTGGCTCAGTCGGTTAAGCTCTGCCTTTAGCTCAGGCTGGGATCAGGTTGTGATCTCGGGGTCCTGGGATTGAGCCCCACACCGGACTCCCTGCTCAGCGGGATCTCAGCTTGTCTCCCTCTCAGTGTCCACCCCTCCCCCCCCATGCTCCCTCTCTTTCAAATGATTAATTTAAAAAAATGGGCTTTGAAGCCCAGGATGAGGTGCAGATATCTAAGAAAGCCAAGGACAAGCCTCAGAAGATGTTCGGCAGCAGGCGTGGTGTTCAAGAGCGGGAGCCCCGTTAGCTGGGGTTCATGGGGTACACAGCTGCTTCCTCTCAGTCTGAGCAGCCACCTTTCTATGCAGGGGGAGAGCGGGGGGTAGAGGGGAGAGGGGGATTTTCCAAATGATCCCAGAGGCGACTCGGGCTCCCTCTTGCCTTCAGCTCGGCGTGAGAGTAGAACCAGCACCAACATGACTTAGGCAGGGTGGACATGCCTGGTGACATCACTTATCAGTGTCAGCAGAGACTTGAGCTGCCATTGGGAGGTGTCGCTGCCTGGGGAACACAAACCAGTACTTTCCGACCTGGGGTAGGCAGCTCGTGGAAGTCTGAATTGCTTTTAGTTCTTTGCAGTTATTGCAAGCCTGGTATTTTTCAAATACCTAATAATACAGTAGTATTTTACATAATTGCCTTCCCTAACATTCGTAGAAAACTATAAATAGTCCTCTTAATATGCACAGAAGTGCTTAGATTCCAGATGTTCCCATGGTGAAGGGACTGGAGCTATAATTTCCACCTATTTCAGAAGCACTGAGACATGGAAACTTGACAAGCACATTCTTTTCTTTTGCCTCCTACAGATTCCCACTTCCCCGGCCTCCAAGCCAGTTCAAGGCGAGCTGATCTCCCTTCAGTGCTGGCCGCGGGGGTGCCTGTGGCGCTTCTGGGCCTTTTTAGCTCCTTCCAAAATTAACTTCCAGCAAAACCTTCCTGGGAGAAGTGCTCTAACCTCTGCTCCAGGAGAGAAGAGTTTCATGGTGGTTTGCTGTCTTGTTTCCAAAGACTACTGAAGGTGGGTTGAGTCAAGACTTCCCTGTGTTACTTTATTGGGGTGCTCTTTCCTGGATTCCTGGGGTTTTCATGCCTTGAACAAAACCCCTAATGTGTGAATTTAGCAGTCTCTCCACAGTCTGGATTAGAACCTCGACAATAATATTTTGGACTTTCTTTAGGCTAAACTAAAATTTACAGTACTATTTCAGTAATCTTACTCTGTCCCAGGATCAGAGTATACATTAATCATTTGGCCCTAACTTGTACCTCTTAGGACATTGTAATGCACTTTCCAAGGCACTGTGAGCCTGATTGTTTCCCACCGTGGGCCTGGGGTTGCAGAGGGTCTGGGTGGGAGGCATGATCCATAATCTCCCAAATCTGGGCCTCATCCATAATCTTTAGAGGATAGGCAGAAGGGCCACTTCCTCCCCTCTAATGTGGTATTAGAAACTCTGTCTGGTGGATCAGGACCAGGAGGATTCCCAAGGAGGCTGGGGGTCTGGGGGTGCATTTTCATTAATCCAACTCTTGGTAACTTCCCCTGAAAGTCATTGGGCTCGCACAGCAGGAGACACTCCAGACTTGGGGTAAGGCAAATGGATTCCCAAAACCCCAACTTCCCTGGGAATCTGCCTGGTAATGACCTGCCTGAGAAAGGACTAGCTCTCCTTGGCCAGTCTCCCCCTTCCAACTGCCCTTCCTTCTCCGGACTTCCTTCCCCACGTGTGCCTCGGGATGGGGAACTAGAGTGCCGCATCAAGCCAAGGGCAATCTGGCAAATTAGCGCTTAATCAGGCATCCTAAACGTGCTGTCTCTGCTTATTTCTGTTCAAGGAAAGCACAGCTGCCGAGGTGGGAGTTTCAGTCCAGATTAACTGTTTGGACTATTTTAAGGATATCTCCTCTTTCATCCCCGAACTATTGGCACAGCACCTGCCATTGGACAGAAAGCCAACAAGTAGAAAAACAGGCAGTGGGAACAGGGCTCTACGCTTTCTTTCCATTGTTCTCTGCGAAGTGAGACGTGATCCCAGAGACACATCTGAACACATTCCCTGGAATTGAGGAAGGAAGGCAAATTCTTCGTAGCAGAAGGCTGAAGTCTAATTTGGCTGATTGATTGGCCAATGAGGACTGACTTTGTCAATTCATTTAAATGACAGTCATCTTTGTAAATTCAATGAGCCAAAGGGTTGCGCCCACATCCCAAATAAATAGCTTTAAAGCCCTTGAAGAGGTAAGAGCATTTTACCAAAAATACTCTGTTGGTAAAGGCATAGTGAAATTAACAGTATTTAGATTTTTAAAAATCTTATTGGTAATATTGGGTGAAATAAAATGCCTAAGGGGAAGAATAATGGGTATAATTAATCATCATTTACTAAGTCTTTAGTCGAAACTGTTCGGTTATATTTTCCCAAAATTGAGAAACTAAATAACTCTGATGATGGAATAACACTTTTTTTTGGGTAACTCGGATGGTTTCTTTCTTTCCTTTTTTTTTTTTTTTCGGCTTTTAATAAAACTGGAGGAGGACCTAATTGAGTTGTCAAGGGATAGATTAATAAAAGTAATTTTTGAAGATGGATTAGTATGTGATTTTTGAAATATCCCTTGGAAGGAGCTCAAGAACGGAGTGCCATCGCTGTACAAAATGCCTGCTATTTATTTGTCAGAGTCGTAGAACTTAACACACGTTAGAATGAAAACTGGGAATAGAATTGAAGCCGAACACTGGCGCACTCCAGCCATCAGTAATGTTCACCTATGGATGAGTGCATCTCTTGAAAAGGGACATTTCCAGGAACATTCTACTTTTTTTTTTTTTAGATTATTTATTTATCTATTTGACAAGGAGAGAGAGATCACAAGTAGACAGAGAGGCAGGCAGAGAGGGGGAGGCAGGCTCCCTGCCGAGCAGAGAGCCCGATGCGGGGCTCAATCCCAGGACCCTGAGATCATGATCTGAGCCGAAGGCAGAGGCTCAACCCACTGAGCCACCCAGGGGCCCCAACATTCTACTTTTGTATGTACTAATTATAGTTCAACATTTGAAATATACTTACGGCGTTTCAATCAATGGTGAACGAATAATGGTTGCGGTAGTCAGTCAGTCCAGATAGAAAGGAACGCTAGGTCACTTACTGTCACTAGAAATTTAGAGAGTTTAAGATTCCAATGTGTATGCCTAGATCGGGTGTCGGAGATGCGCAGTAGTGACCAGTTACCGCCCGGGAGCTACACCTACTACATGGGGGTAAAATTCTGTGGGAGAAGCGGAGGGTTCAAGGAGAAAAGGGAACCACACAGCTGTGCTAAGAGTTCAACAAGAGTGGTTCACATCCTTTTTAAATGAATGACGGAGGTTTTTGACTCTTCTGATAGTCACACTTCATGCTGCATATTTAAAACTTCTGCAACCATCTGTTTTACAAATGTCAGTGTTTACAACACACTGGAAAGCCTATCTTTTGTAACTGTTGTAACTTACGATGAACACTTTTAATGTCAACTGAAGAAATGGGTGAGAGGGAATCTGGTTTTTTTGGTTTGAATTATTCTATAAGCTTATAAGAGAAAATTTTGAAATCCACGGTTCCGGGAGGCCTGGGTTTCTTGATAGAAGACGGGACAGTTTTTCTCTCACCTTTCCCTGAGCTTCTGTTTCAAAGCAGCCGGAGAAGGAGAAACAGGCTCCCTGCTAAAGAGGAAGCCTGACGCAGGGCTCGGTCCCAGGACCCTGGGATCATGACCTGAGCTAAAGGCAGAGGCTTCACCAGCTGAGCCCCCAGGTACCCCTGGATGAGACATTTGTAATATTGAGAAACGAAGTGACAACTAAAGCCATACTGTTACAGAGCTAAGCGGAGATCTGGGGTTTTCTGCTTCTCCATTTTCTCTCAACTTGTTGCTGTTTGATTAGAAGAGAAATTTCTTTATACTTTCCATCCAGAAATTGCTCTTTATCCTCACAACTAGCTGCCTGTTCACATGGCTATGGACTTTTCCAGGTTACATGTTTCATGCATTCACGAACTCCTGTGCCCAGGATTTCTTTACTGGCCACATCAGCACAGGATTATTCAAAGTGCTATGCGGGGATGTAAGAGAAGACGTGAGCATCCCTTGTTCACAGGCAGCTGGGGAGAAGAGCAGACAGCATCTTGGCCTGTTACTCCCTGAGACAGACGCACAACTTAGAACGTGGTCTGGAGCCTGGCGGATGAATAGATGAACGGAACAGGCCTTGGATTTCAGCATCCCGTTACCTTGACCAAGCTCTTCAAGGAGAGTTTCCCTCCTGATGCACCACTCAAGGCTTGAGCCTCTTCCTCCCTCTCCCTCTTGGAGCACCTAACCACGCTGGGTTGTTCCTCTTTAGTTTTAAATGTGTTATCCAAGTCACATATACATAGAGCTGAAAATCAAATCATTCCCAAAGGTTGGAATAAATCACAGCAATTCTTAACCCCTTCTTGCCCCTTCTTGCACACCTGGAGGCAACTGCTTTGAACTCACTCAGCCATTGCCTCTGGCAACTGCCTCCACGTTACTATGTAATAAGCATACGTGGCTTGTCCTTGATTTATCCATTTTAGACGGTATCTGTTATCTGTTATGACGGATCACTATTTCAAATTAAATCACAGGGTTCGGGTGATGTGGGCATTACTCATTTGGTTTCAAACGCTCCATCAGTTCTGTCATCCGTCTGTCTTTTATCTTGCCCTAGTGACCCACCATCTCGGGTATTCTGGGAATCCCCCTTTCTCAGTCTTGTCCCCCTGAATTCTCCATCTTCGTGTTTCAGGTTGGCCCTAATGCTCTTCTCTCTCTCTCTCTCTCTCTGAAATTTCTCCTCATGCTTCTCCTGGGTGACACCCACCCTTTCCTGGGTCTCACTTCTTTGTCTGTCTTGGTTTACTCCTTCATCTTTCCAGAGCATAAAAGTCCACCTACTTCCTGTGACAGAATAAATGGAGGATAGAGATTCTGAGTCCCGTCGCATGCCTGGAGGTCTGTTTCGCCTCACATCTGAGTGCGGTTAACAGGGAACCAAGTTCTAGACTGAATCCGTTTCCCCTCTTTTTAGCATTTGTAAGAATTTATTCAGTGTTATATACCAAATCTACCAATTCAATCCCCATGTTGAATATTTTCATTTGGGCTGCATTCTATATTTTGAATTTCCAAGAGTTTATTCTTAACCCCTAATTGTTACCATTTTATAGTGCTTTACCGTTGTTTTAAAGCTGCAGTATTTTCTTGCTCTAAAAATATTGTTTGGGGCTATTTTTAAATGTTCTCTCTTCTCTGATTAGTTCCATTTCCTCTGGTTTCATTTTTGTGGTGTTTACTTGGGCCTTCTTCACATTACAGGTTCTCCTTGTGTGTTTGAGGATCCTTGGGTATCCAGTATTCAATTCTAAAAGGCTGATTGGAAAGTCTAGAATTTCATGATGCTTCCTCAAAAGAAACTAACCCTGCTGACACCTTGATCTTGAACTTATAGCCTCAAGGAGTGTGAGAAGTAAATTTCTGTTAGTGAAGCCCCACAGTTTGTGGTATGTTGTTGTATCATCGCTAGGAAACTAATGCAATGACCATGGATTATAATTTTAAATGGATACCTTCTGCCATGTCTGTGTTATATTAATATAACATATGTTTTATATATACATATATATAGCACATATAATATATGTGCTACAATATGTTGTTTAACATTAGAAAGAGGACTTTCACATGTACTCATTCTACACCTTGACCAGAAGTCAGTCACGTGACCTGGTTCACTTGTCTGTGCACCTATTATGCACTCTTTGGGCCCCGGGGTTTTCCTAATTCCCCCTTATAACTACAATGTTTGGTCTCTAGAAAATGTTCAATAAATGTTTTGTGGATGAGTAACTGAGGGATATGTAGACTCAGAATAAGTAATTAAATGGGCTCAGAAACTGAGGGACTGACCAATAATATGTATGGTTATTCAGTGAAGGCTTCTAGAAAGAGGTAACCAATACTGAACAATTGGGTCTGATACATATTTTCATAATTTTTTTTCTAATACACTAGTAAACAATATCTTGCCCAAAGATTTACCATATTTTTTTAAGATTTTACCCATTTATTTGACAAATAACCTCCTTTAAAAAGAAAGGAATAACTGATCCAAGGTCACTAACTGACACCATGACCACTCACTGTTGCTAATAATATCCTCTGGTGATTTGTTTAACATCTGCAGCACCTTTGAAATTCCTATTGTTATAATTCTTTTAAAATTTCTATTACTATTTGTGTTTTTTTTTTCTTGGTTAATATTGCTATATTTCCCCGCCCCCAAACAACTTTTGGTTTTGTTGATCCTCTCTAATATATATTTTCTATTTCACTAATTTCTGCTTTTCCCTTTATTGTCTTTCTTCTTTCTTTGGGCTAATGCTGCTATTTTTTTTTTCTCATTGTAAAGTTAGCTCTTTGGTTTATTAAGTTTTAGATCTTGTTCTTTCTAATATAAACATCCAAGGCTGTCAAACTCTTCTCTACATACCACTGTAGCTGCATTGACACATTTTGATACATAATTTTAGTTACTGTTTAGTTCTGAATATTTTCTAACTTCAATTTAATTTTGTTTTTTAGTATGTGAACAATTTTTAAGTGCTTTATATGTTTTCCAAACCCATGGGGTTTTTAGTTATCTTTTTCCTTTCTAATTTGTATTTAAGATTATGAACTATATGCCAGTCCTCTCAAATATTTACTAAATAGGTATGTTAAAATTTCCCAGAGAGATGGTGAATTTAGCAATATCTCCCATAGAGCCACCGATTTTTGTCATATATATATGAAATTCTGTTATTAGTTGCATTCAAATTTATAATTGTTACACAGTTCTGAAAAATTGGACTTTTTAGTATTCATGATATTATGACTTTCATCTCTAATAATGCTTTCCATCTTAAGTTTACTTAGTCTGATGTTAATATTACTACTTTAATTATCTTTTGGTCAATTATTTTTCTTGGTATGTGATTTTTTTTATCCTTTGACTTTTAATCTTTCTTACTCTTATGTTTAAGAAGTAGATATTTAGGGACGCCTGGGTGGCTCAGTTGGTTAAGCGGCTGCCTTCGGCTCAGGTCATGATCCCAGGGTCCTGGGATCGAGTCCCACATCGGGCTCCTTGCTCAGCGGGGAGCCTGCTTCTCCCTCTGCCTCTGTCTGCCTCTCTGTCTGCCTGTGCTTGCTCCCGCTCTCTCTCTGACAAATAAATAAATAAAATCTTAAAAAAAAAAAAAAGAAGTAGATATTTAAACAGAAGTAAATATTTTAAGTATATATATTTAAATAGCATATAGCTGAACTTTATTTTCTGTCCAGTCTGATAATTATTGCCTTCTCATTCAAGTATTTAGTCCTTTTATGTGTATAGTAATTACTGATATATTTGGATCTCTGTGCTATTTATATGTTCCACTGTCTTGGTTTTGGCCTTTTCTTTCAAAAATATTTTCCTTCTTTTTGTCATTTCATTTCTACCTTCTCCATTTTGTTTGGAAGTTATGTGCAATAGGTCTTTGGTGGTTACTCAAGTATTAGCATGAATACTCAACAAAATTTAGTAACTTTGAGGTACTATTGAGAAATGTAGAAAGCTTAAATTCCAGTCACATATGCCCCTATTTGTATGCTATTATTATATTTTTAAAAAGATTTTATTTATTTATTTGACAGAGAAATCACAAGTAGACAGGTAGGCAGTGAGCAGAAAGCCCATGCGGGTCTCCATTCCAGGACCCTGAGATCATGACCTGAGTCGAAGGCAGAGGCCAAACCCACTGAGCCACCCAGATGCCCTATTCATATGCTATTATTGCCTTTTATTTAATATTAGCCTTTCCCCCACAAATTAGATGTCAATGTTACTATCAATCAACTGGAATCATTTGTCTGTGAATGGGTAGAGTATAAAGGATATAGAAATGATGAAGAAATTAAAGACATAAGGAATGGGGCTAGTTGAGACTTATTAAGGGCTTTGAACTTTATCTTAAAACTAGGAAGCCCTGGGAGTCGTCAGTGTCCATATGCTGTCGCTTATTTGACTTGAGAAAGCTGACTCCAGCTGGAATATGAAGCCAGTGGGTGCTCTTGTAGTAATCCCTGGGATGAATTAGAATTAGCAAAGTGACAGCGGGATGGAGAGAGCGACAACGTCTAGAAACCCCCTGGCTGCCCAAACCACGAAATTTGACGAGTGGCTGGATCCGTGGGTGAGTGGGAAAGGGAAGCCAAGGGGTTCACAAGATTTCGGGTGGAAATCATGAAATATGGTGGGAAGATGACGAGTTGAGTAGCTATGTCTCTCCTTAGGCTTGTGATGAAAGCTGGATGCGTCTCTGTAGCGACTCTCGAAGCCCTTTCAAGAATGGTAGCTCCCTTTAGAAGACCTCTGTCTTCAGAACCTAGGCGCCAAAGCAAAATCCCTTGCTCAGAGACGACCCTGGCCTCAAGGCAGAGATTGAGCAAGGGCCGGAGTGTGTTTCCTGCGTTTGCTCCCTGCCTCGGCTTGGGCCGACTCGGACCACCGCACCTTCCCCTGTGACCACCGAGGCGGTGGTGGACTTCACAGCCAACGCTGGTGTGCACCGCGTCTGCGCAGAGCGCGGGGGCGGGGCGGGGGCCGGGCTCAGGCCGGGGGCGGGGCTCCGGGCGACGGCGTCGCGGGCAGAGCGGCGTGCACGCGCGCGGTGCGTGCTCCGTGCGCGCGGCCCCGCCCTCGAGGCCGCCTGCGCCCTCGGCTCCGGGACTACCGCCGTGCGTTCCCCGAGGGCGGTCTTTGTGCTCTTTCTTAAGGAGAGACTGTAGCGAAACTGAGTTCCGGTAGGCGCGGTCGTCGCAGGCTGGGCCATGCACGGGGAGCCGTAAGTAGGAGGAGAGCCACTGAAGTGCGTCGGCGTCCTGAAAGGGCTGAGAGTTCTCGGTGTCAAATAGGGGAATTGACGGGATGTGGAAAACCCTCTGGTGACACAGGGGAGTTGTTTTCTGCTCTCTCGGGCTCAGCAGTTCTTCAGACAGATCCTTGCCAGCTTCCTTGAGGTCTCACTGACCACCCCCCAAGTGCACGTGCTTAAGGAGTACCGTGTGCTAGTGCAATAGGCTACACCTTGTAAAACACGAAGCTAGTTCATTTCAGCTAGTTTATTCCCTCGCCAGTGACCCTTCTTTTGGTGGGGAGCACTCTTGCAACCCACTCTCTGAGCACAGTTGAAATACCCAACACGGTACGGTCAGCCGCGGTCACCAGCGATGCCTTAGATCCCCTGGAACTTCCCCACCACCCATCCAAACGTCCACCCAAAGACCAGCTTCTCCCCACCCTACCCGACCCCCAGCTCCTAGACCTCTGTTCCTCTGCCAGCGTTTCTGAGTTCTGACTTGTGTGGCTGAATAATATTCCACTATAGATGGGCATACAGTACTACTGTCCTAGGCTGCTCTGGACAGTGCCGCAGTGAACATGGGCGGGAGGGCAGGCATCTCATAGACACCGGTTTCATTTCCTTTAGATATCTACCCAGAAGCAGGATTGCTGAAGCACATGGTAAGATCGATTTTTTTTTTTTTAGGAACTTCCATACTGTTTTTCATGAAGGCTGTACCAATTTATATTCCCAGTAACAAAGCACAGCTTTCCCCTTGCCTCCACGTCCTTGCCAGTACTTTCAACACCACTGTTTTACAGTAATAAATATTTTGCAATACCGCCCTTTGTTGACCCAAAATTAAATTCATAAGTAATATATTGACTGACCCAAGTGCATAACTTTTAAGTGCAGAGTAATTGACATATAACGGTTTTAGGTGCACAACATAATGATGTGATATTTGTATATATTGCAAAATGATTAGCACAGTAACTATTTAACATTCATCACCTTACTTTCATAACACATTTTTCTCTTGTGATGAGAACTTTACAGATCTATTTTCTTTTTTTTTTTTTTAATATTTTATTTATTTGTTAGCGAGCGAGCACAGGCAGACAAAGAGGCAGGCAGAGGCAGGCAGAGGAAGAAGCAGGCTCCCTGCTGAGCAAGGAGCCCGATGTGGGACTCGATCCCAGGACACTGGGATCATGACCTGAGCCGAAGGCAGCCGCTTAACCAACTGAGCCACCCAGGCGTCCCCAGATCTATTTTCTTAGGAACTTTCAAATGTGCAATACAGTATTGTTACTATTTTTTGCAATACAGTATTATTAACTATAATCATACTGTACACTACCTCCCTATGACTTTTTTATTTTATAACTGAAAGTTTGTACCTTTTCACTGCCAAGTGCATAATTTTTTTTTAAAAAGGATATAATGGTCCAACTATAATATAAACAAGTTAAACAGAATAACATCTTAAGTGGTTTTTTTATCCTTTTTGTGTCCAGTCAGAAAAACAAACCACTCTAAGTATTTCAAACAGAGGTAAATTATTCCGGGTAATCGGTTATAAGGTTTGGGAAGGGCTGGCAGAGCATATAGAGGAAAGTAGGGGGGTTGTGCAGGATTAAAAACTATAGGGACTCACTGCTCCCTAGAGCTGGAGAAGCAAAGGGGAAAATGATGTCACCCAGGGCCTCCGGTCACAAGGCCACTGTGACTGTCACCGTGCACACCACATAACCCAGAAAACAGGGGAAAATGGTGTCTCCCTGATCGCTTCCATCCCCCCAGTGCCTCCCACTGGTAGACCCTCGGAGAAGTCAGAGGGGAAGGAATCTGGAAGCTGTAATGTGGAGGTTTCTAGCCCAGGAGTGGAGAGCAAGCTCAGAAGGAGTGTGCAGAGCCAACAGATGATAGTTTCAATTTGCAAATTTTTAGGTGCAACTACATTTGAAGATAAAATGAAGAAGCCAGATGCTTGAATCTGCATTTAAATAAGTTGGGATTTAATAGAAGACCAAGTTCCACTAAATGTTTACAGACACTCTCTTTATCTGACTTTTGGGAAGAAAAGGCTGAATAAGTGTATTCCCAGGTATGTATAATCACTGTGAAAGCAATGACTAACACACAGAGAGATCCCAGTGGTTGTATTGGTGACTCAGATGTTACGGGTGGCTTTGCCATTGCTGATGAGATTTCCAGATGGTTGAGTTGACAGTTCATAGTGAAAAGGGTAAACAAAACAAAACTCATGAGTTGCATTGTTATAAAATTTGGGGTATACTAAAATCATGCCAAAAAATTTGTGTTTATATGTCAAATGGAGTTAGGTTTTGAGCTGAAATCATTATTTTTTTTCCCCACCTTCATGAATATCCGTCAGGACATTACAAATTTGAGCTGAACTAAGCATTGTAGAAAATCCAGTTTCCTGGTCTCTTCCCTTCTAACCACCCATCACGTATCTCCCACCCCTTCCTCTGACCCCCCATTATTATAACAACTAAAAATGCCTTCGTAGATTTTTAGCCCTCTCCTGAGCAGCAGTACTGCTGTGAAGACCACGGATGTATATTTTTGATACAGAAATATGAGATAGTTAATAGAAATTAGGTTATAGAATGGTATTATACAGTTGCCTTTCATTATTTTGGAAGTATTTCTACATACATAGGAGAAATGGATTGGCATATATAAACCGAAGTGTTAACAGTAGTTATTCCTGTTGTTGGAATTTGAGGAATAATTTTTTTTGTTTGATCTGTATTTTAAGTTCTTTCTACTTGAGAAATTTTAAAATGCATTCAAGGTAAAAAAAAAAAAGAAGAAGAAGAAGAAGAAGGTGGTGGTGAGGTCAGGCAGGCATATCCATGAGGATCCTTCTTAGCTCATAGGGGCAGTCAGACCCCCTAAATCCGTGAGTGAGGACCAGCCCAAGTACCTGGTATAAGCAGTTGCTCAAGCTCTGGAGAAATGCCACCTCCTTCTGGCACACAAACCACTCTGGTGCTCGCTGTTCCTTAGGAATGGTGAACAGAGCATTTCCTTCCTTCTGTTGGTCCAAAGTAAGTCATGCTATGTTTTTGGCTTCATAGCACAGCATTTTCTTTAAGAATAGGAGCCCCCTGAACTCACCCTCATGCCTGCACCATAAATCTCAGGTATAAATCCCCAAACTAGGAGACTGGGTCCCAAGCTCGGAAAACCATTTCCCATCCATGGACCAAAATCGGGGCATCAGCAAGATAGAACAAGTTCTGTGGGTTGCATGCTAGATGCTTGCAGCGGGCCTGGCACCGGGGGGCCTGCCAAGAAAACCAAGGAAGGATGATCGGATAGGAGTACCCCTGTGTTGGCAGGTCCCAGAATTTTCCAAATGACTGCCCACTGGGATTTAACCCAACACACTGTCTCCAATCCAAGCTGCGAGCCTCCAAGACCTCTGTCCTACCCTGGGCCTTGTATGTGGATCCCCAGGCAGGGTATGGGCGTACCTGACACACACACGTCTCCCAGACCTGAACGCCTGGGCCAAGACAAGGGATAGTTTCCAGATGTGGGCCTCACATCTGGGCCAGCCATCAGGAGGCTGCTTATTTGAACAAAGACTGTAAGTACTCAAAGAGCCCCGAGGTCCAGAGAAGGCTGCCAAGAGCTGGCGAGCAGATGAGTGGAGAACAGACCTTGATTTATGGTTCCAGGAGAGGAAGAAAGCCGTGCTTTGTGGTCCTGCATTGATACGTGTGAAGCAAGGTATTCGGTCCTTCAGGAGAGGCAGCAGCTTCATTCACGGGATTAAACTCAGGGGCTCAGATTCTAGGAGGAGCAGAATTCTGGACTGAGCACAGACTTTCATTTTCCGCATCCCACCACGACCTTGCCCCCTTTCCACATCATCTCATAACTTGTATTCTGCGGAAACACTTTGGGAATAGAAGACCTTAGTCTGACAGCTCAGTGGGCACCTTTAGCTCATCATCCCTGCCAGACACACACTTTCTTTTACACATAACCGCGTACCTTGAGCATTTTCCCCACTTGATAGGAGGAACTGAGATGAATCAGTCTGTTTGCAGTCATCTTTGGAGGAGGTTATTGAGATTAATGCACCTTGGAACAGAATGGTGCCCTCCTCCTACAGAGGGGAGAGGTGCGCTCAGGCCTAGTTGTGTTGGACAAAATTGTGTCTGCCCCACCCCCCTTCCTATGTTGAAGCCCTAACCATCAGTGGCTTGGAATGTGACTGTGTCTGGAGATAGGGGCTCTAAAAAGGCCATTACAGTAAAATGAGGTCAATAGGAGGGGCTCTAATGTGTTATGTTGTGTCCTCAGAAGAAGAGATTGTGGGAAGACTGTGCAAGGACACGGGGAGAAGGCAGCCATCTCTCTACAAGAGAAAGGCCTCAGAAGGAACCCGCCCTGGTGACCCCCGGATCTCAGGCTTTCGGCCTCCAGGAATGTGAGAGAATCCGTCTGGGTTAAGCCAGCCCGTCTGTGGTGCTCTGTTATGGCAGTTGGAACAAACTAACGTGGGGGGGAGGGGGCGAGGCTCGGCTGTGCTGGTGGGGCTGAGCTGCCCGGCCTAGTGGGGGAACAAGGGCCAGGCTGGTAGTGAGGCCGGGCAGCATCATGGGGAGCCCTGGGTGCCAGTGTGAGCCCCAGGATGTTTGTAGTTTATTTTCCAGTTGGTGCTTTCATTATCCTCACACTGTCAGGGCAGTTGTGTTAAGTGTCACTGCCTGGCCCTCTGCTTTATGTGGAACATGGAGAAGGTCCTCGCTGAGGGGCCTGGAGGGCAGTTCTGCCACAGGTCCTCAAGTCCAGACTCAGGAAGGGGCAAGAGCGTGCCCACTGGCAGGGGCAGCCTCCTGAGAGCCTCGGGAACAGCTGGGAGGTCATTTGAGAACCAGTTTCCTCAGTGATGCTGGTGCACACTTGCGCCATTATCACTTGGATTACAGGTAGAAAATAAATGTTTCTAGCCATGCCAACTTTGGGGAAGTTATTTAAACTCTCTGGTCATGTTTTTTGGCTGTGAAGTAGGGCTAAGCGTCCCTTTATAGAGAGTTATAAGGATTAAACGAGACAACGTATAGAAAGGCTATAGAAGTAGATCACACTTTCTCTTCTTCACCAAGTGTTTTTTGAGCACCTACTATGTGCCAGATACCATATTATGCTTTGAGAATATAATAGAAAATAAGAGAAAAAATGTCCCTGTCCCACAGAACTTATATTATGGAGAGGGAGCAACTGTAAAGGAAACAGGTGTGAAAAGTGACTCTAGAAGGAAGAGGAGTCCACTGGGTCAAAGGCTGTTGCAAAGTCAAGCTAAGGAGGGGAAAGGACCTGTGGGCAGGTGCTTGCATTTCATTTAGCAGACCCCCGTGAGGTGGAAGGGAGCCCTGGACTAAGGACACATTGCAAGGGCTGATGCTTCCTGGACAAGGGGCTGGAAAAATCTGCTTCTTGGCCCAGGGAAATAATTAGGAAGCTTATTTATGCCCAGGATTCTGAGAGAAGAAAAAAAAATGTTTAAAAATAAAATGAGTCTGGCGGCTCCTCCAAATGTTAAACACAGAATTGCCATATGACCCAGCAACTCCACTCGGAGGCACAGACTTCAGAACATTGGAAGAAGGGTCTTGAGCTGTTCGCTATACAGTGTCCCCAGCAGCTCTGTTCACAACAGCCCGAAGGTGAAAACAGCCCATCAGCAGATGACTGGATCAACCACGTGTGGTAGACACACCCATTACTGAGCCTTAACACGGATGGGATTCTAATACATGGACAATGGGGAGGAACCTGGAAGACATCATGCTAAGCGACATGAACCAGACACAAAAGGGCAAATACTGCATGATCGCACTTACACGAGCTACGCAGACTGGTCCAGTTCTCAGCAGTAGAAAGGAGAACGGGGGTTATGGGCATGGGGGCGGGTGGGGCATTCCTGTTTACTGGGGCCAGAGTTTCTATTTTGGATGATGAAAAGTTCTGGAAATGGACTGTGGCCATGGTTAATGCTGCTAACTCATGCACTTTAAAGCATAGAAAAAAATGGTAAATTTTATGTTCTGTGTATTTTACCAGGATAAAAAAGAAAGGGAAAGTTATTTGCCCCAGGTCAGAGACCTAGGGGGGCTGAGTGCTGATCCTGGCACCCAGGGGTCTGTCTCTCTCTCTCTCTCTCTCTCTCGGGAGAATGCATGCTGCTCACGGTGGCCGGAAGTATGGGAGCCAATCACAGGAGGAAGACAACACCGCTCTTCCCCTCCTCTTCCAGTTTATTGTTCATCCCTGTTTCTTGCACCTGGGTTTCCTTTTGCCTGCCTCTCCTGTTTTCCCTCTAAATCATACTTGCTCTTGTTGGGTTTCAAGGAGTGATTAACTGAGCCTCTCTGTTGCTGGCACGTACCCTGGGGCCAGGCCGCGTGGAATCCCATCTCAGCTCTGCCACTTACTGGGGGCTACTCTGGGGCAGGTTTCTTTAGCTCTCTGCCCTTGTCCCACCTGTGAGAAGGGGTTCAAGCAAGGGTGGTTGTGGAAATAAAGTGAAATCGCACATGGGGTGTGTGCCCGGAGCAGCGGCCGACACCCAAAGCCTGGGTGGCTGTTTTCCTTGAGAGCGCACTACAGGGCTGAGGGAGGGCCTGTGGCCAGCCTTCAAGCTTGATGAACTCTTGGAATCTTTTTGCAGGATTCTTAAAGCCCCAGGACTCTTCTAGAATCCATCAGAGCCAGGAAGAAAGAAACATTGCCCATGCAAATCCTTACTTACCTTGTAATGTGGAATGATCTCTTCGTTTCCGTGAGGACGTGGTTTATACGTGACTGGGTTGTGATCAGTGTCGTCTAAAGATCACTTGAGGCATGCTCACAAGGGTCCACGCTCAAAATCCAAGGGAGTCTCCTTTCACTCAGCTGTGCCGCCCCCTGTGGGCAGTCTGCACACTGCAGCCCAGGTCGCCGAGCCCACAGTGGGTGGGGAGGCTTGCCGAGGCCCGCTGGTATTCTGTTGCCCCTGACATAAGCCCGCTCCTGATTCTGTTCCCTCTGTTCTCTCTGAATGGATTTGTGAGATACTTACAGCACTCCTGTTCCCATGAAATGAGGCTTAGCAAAAAGAAAAGAAAAAGGCAGCAGGCCTCTGATAACCCAAGGAGACGTAGCCCCCGTGTGACTCAGGGCAGGTTATGGGTCTCAGCCAGCATCCGGGCTCCTAGAGGCCTGGAGTGACATCCCTTCTCCACACTTTCTGTGCCGGTGACTCAAAACCAGAGGCACAAACAGACTAGTATGTTCTCTGTTTTCAAAACCTTTTGCACAGAAAGCAAAAAACAACTGCTGTATGCTAAAGTTTGGGAAATGACAAATGGAAAAAATAGTTTTATGACTCGTATGACAAAGAAGGCCTACTCTTCCTAATACATAAAGAGCTCCTAGAAATAAGAAGGAAGGAAGGTGAGAAGGAAGGAAGGAAGGAAAAGCAGAGGAGAGGAAGGGCTAGGAAAACTGGGGCCACATTCACAGAAAGCAACCCTGAACTACATTTTCAGCCACAGAATTTCAGAAATCCTGTTTAAGACCACAGTCTGTTGGAAGGTCTACGGGAGAACAAGCACCCCGGAACATTGCTATATCCAGGATGGAGGGTGTGTGGCCTATCGGTCCCAAATTACAGATATATAGGGGCGCTTGGGCGGCTCAGGCAGTTGAGCAGCTTCATTTTGGCTTAGGTGGTGATCTCGGGGTCCTGGGATCAAGCCCTGAGTCGGGCTCTATGCTCAGCGTGGAATGTACTTGAGATTCGTTCTCTCCCTCTGCCCCTCTCCCCGCTTACAGGCGCGCGCTCTCTCTCCTAAATAGAAAGGTAAGTCTTAAAAATAAATAAACAACACTCCTCCCCCGTAAATTACAAATATGTGATTCCAGTACTGAGAATTTACCCCATGGCTACAGGCATGCACAGAGGACATTAGGTGCACGGAGAATATTCACTGCAACACTGTTTGTGACAGGAGCCCAGGGAAGCGACAGGTGGCTCTTCGCAAATTTGCTGCCTCCCCAGGAAGAAATGCCGTGCTGGGAGAAGGGTGTGCTCTCAGTACTGACCTGGAAGGAGCGCTACCATATTGTGTTAAGAAAAATAAGCAAGGTTTAGGACGCGGTATGTAATCTACTACCTTTTTATCTAAAAGGGTGGAAGAAAAGAATTTATATAGTGTTCCCTTGGTTTTGCAAAACAAAGCTGAGCAGAAAAAAATGCTTAACCAAGTAGGCTGTGGAGCCCCTGGGTGGACAGGGATGCGGCTTGGAGTGTCCGTTCTCCTTTCCGCGCCTTCCAGACTTTCCACTCTCCTCTTTCTGCTTACTGATTGTTGAAAGGATGAAGGTGTTACCAGTGAACCCTTACATAAGTACATTCTTGGGCACCTGGGTGCTTCTTTGGTTACGTGGCTGCCTTCGCCTCAGGTGGTGATCCCAGGGCCCTGGGCCATTGGGCTCCCATGTCGCGCTCCCTGTTCAGCAGGGAGTCTACTCCCTCTCCCCCTGCCCCTCCTGCCGTCATGCTCTCTCTCTTGCTCTGAAATAAATAGATAAAATATTTAAAAATAAATAAATATACTGTTATGTTGAGGGGGTAGGGAGGATTCTCCTGTACTGCAACAAGAGAATAAATAGTCCAGTATTACTGAGATTCAATGTGGTAATATGTATGGACACAAAGATTTAACTGCAACGGTCTGGATCACATATTGTTTAAATGGGAAAATGCCAAATTCTTGGAAGACGAACACATTAAATGTCCAACATCAGGAGAAGATGACATCTCCATAGGACAGTTGTGCATCCGTAGGACAGAATACTCAGAACTAATTCAAATATCACGAAGAATATGTATTGCCACGGAAAGCTGGCCATTTGGTATAGAGTGGGATAGCAAGCAGCATATGTGTATACATGGTCTGGTACAATATTTGTAAAATACATAAATACGGAAATAAGTGGGGGCACCCGGGTGGCTCAGTCAGTTAAGCATTCAGCATCTGACTCTTGGTTTCGGCTCAGGTCATGATCTCAGGGTGTGGGATCCAGCCCCTCGCCTGGCTCCACGCTCATGGGGAGTCTGCTTCCCCTCTCCCCCGGCCCCTCCCCCTGCTCATGCACATTCTGTCTCTTTCTCTCTAAAATAATATATAAATATACAGAGAGAAATAAGTAAACTCTGTAAGGTTAATATACCAAAATATCAGTGGTCATAGCTAGACAGTAGATCAGGATCCATTTTAATTTTTGTTTTTTACTTATCTGACTTTTCTGATATTATGTATTAATACTATAGGTAAACTTAATTACAAATAATCCTCCAGCAGTATATATGAAAATATAGTCTTAAATAATGGGATCGGTAGCATATATCCTGTTATAGTACCTGGGTTTTCATCTCAAGCTCCCATCATCCATATCTTTCCCTTACAACAAACACATGTTGGGGAAACTGAGTGGTGGGACTAAAATGATCTTATGTATTTTTTTAAAGATTTTATTTATTTATTTGACACAGAGAGAGAGACAGAGAGGGAATACAAGCAGGGGAAACAGGAGAGGGAGAATGATTTTATATATGTTTATTTTCAGTTTTTTTTTCCTCAGTTGGATCTTCTGATTTTCCTACTGTCAACCTTTATTATTTATGTAATTAAGAAATAGTAAGCACTTAAAAATAAGGGCTCTTGTCTAATAGTTGGTGGTTTTCAAAGCTCTTTTTACAGACTTTTCACACGATGTATGCAAAACCTGGCAGAGCCATGATAACTGTATATGGAGACACAGGCCCGGCAGGTTTGGGGGTCTGCTAGGAGTTACCAAGCCAATAAAGTGAAGCTGTATCTGGGCCAAGCTGTCTAACATGTGGCCCGAGGATGCCCATCCTGCTTGCCACACACGTTCCCAGAATCCTCCAGGACCTCGGGAAGGCTTGGACACAATTCCTGCTCCACTAGAAAAGTGGACAAGGTCATCTACAATGCCCAATAAAAGTCCACAAAAGGCGAGACTAACCAACAAGAGAAAGAATCCCTGGCAAGACGCTTGCTTGAGAGACCTATACTGAATGGCAATAAAAGTCTCAAGAATTCTCTTATCACTTTTCCATGACTATGTTTACCACTGTATGTGGGAAGATTCACAAATATTTCTAGAGAAAATTACTTCCATTAAAATGAAAAAGTAGGGGCGCCTGGATGGTTCAGTGGGTTAAAGCCTCTGCCTTCGGCTCAGGTCATGATCCCAGGGTCCTGGGATTGATCCCCGCATCGGGCTCTCTGCTCAGCGGGGAGCCTGCTTCCCTCTCTCTCTCTGCCTGCCTCTCTGCCTACTTGTGATCTCTCTCTCTGTCGAGTAAATAAATAAAATCTTTTAAAAAAATAAAATGAAAAAGTAGATTTTCCCCATGTATAAGTTTTTAAAAAATCTTATTAAAGGGTAAACTTATTGAGGGTAAAGCTATTTTTACTTCTGCATTTCAGTGCTTAGTTATCCCCAAAATACTCAGTAGATCTTGGATGGTTGTGATGAATGAATAGATGGATGGATGGATGATTGTTTGAGATGCATTAATTGAAAGAGGAAAAATAGGAAGGAAAGGGGAGAAAGAAGGAAGGCAGTCTTCTTGGGCTGGTTGGATAGATGAAGGGAAGTTTGGTTGGGATGGAAGAAAAGAGGGTTGATTGGCCGGATGTGATGGAACCGTGGGTGAAAGGATGGCTGGGGGGATGGAATGGGTGGGTGAAGTTAGAGTGTAACAGACTGTCAGGTACTGTGGGATGCTTCGGCTTAGGGACAGAGATGGAGCTGACATAATTTTCCTCTCTTCTGGGAAAGATGGAAATATCTCAGCTTTTTTTGCCAGTCGCATTAACAGCTGCCAAGACATATGTGGGGCTCTCAACTGTCGCCTTTTCACATCCGAAGAATGGCAGAGGGACTTAGCAGGCTGAATTGAGGAGACGCAAGAGTTAGCATCTCAACTTTACAGGGGAGGCACCTATCTGAGCTCCCCACATCCCCCGCGAATCATGTGTCCATGCTATTAGAGACCTTATAAAATACCAGGCATTTAAAAATAAAACTGTAAACCATAGAAATGAACAAAAGAAGAGAACGAAGAGGGTCATTAAAGTCATTCAGTGGGCTGGGACAGGTCTCCCCACTGTGGTTACTGCCAAGGCTAAATTGCAGTGTGTAATGCCATCTGCCCTGGTATTCTTCCTGTCACTCCCGAGAGCTTTTCATTCCACTTTATTTTAGGAATGCCAAAAGGTGGGTTTCTAATTCTATTCCTCTCTGGTTCTTTTTATAGTATTCAGATCTGGGAATATATCAGTACTATAAAAGTGTGCCCTCTTTTTTTTTTTTATTTTTAATCAGCCAGAAGTTTAATATCGTGGCTTTCCTGCTTCTTTAGAAATTCATTAGCTGCCAGTTGCACCTGCACAGTGTTCTGAGCACAGGTCTACCTGCCGGACTGCCTGCCAGGCCATTAGCAAGGCCAGTGGACATATCTCACACTTGGGTGTTTTTAGATCCTGTCACTTTAATGAGAGTGAAAAGCTTTGGCTGCCTGCAGCCCAGTGTTTGTGGGACAACTGAGCTGGAGGCAGGGGTCCAGTTAGAAAATGCCAGGAAAGCAACAGGAAGTTCTCAGACACCTTTTACCTATGAGGAAGACAGCAAGTCGAAGGCCCTGAGTTTGCTGGGGTCTTTTTACTCCTGCCTGTTTAAAAAAAAAAAAAAAAGTACATTCTCCTAAGGGCACTGACTAAGGTGCTACCCCCAAGATGCTGCCTGAGCCCCACTCACAGGCTCATCTTTCCCGGGTCATTGCTTACAGGCTTGAATTCCAAGTGCTGACACCTCGTTTTGTGTCCTGAGCACTTTCTCTTGACCTGGAGCACCCCTTTGCCACCTGTGCAGCAGGCCTGAGGGTTGGGGAATAGAAGCCCTGGAAGCAGCTTCCAACAGTGCTGAACAGGACTTGGTGTATAAATACCCCAGTTCCCTTGCCCCTCAGGCGGGATGACTCTGAAATATATGTTCTTCATGGGCTTCCAGAGTTTTCTGAGCAGACTGAAGCTTCGGTCGACCCCCAGGGTAACTGGTTTGATACTACACACTTTCCCGGCTGCCTTCCCTTCCCTGTCTCCCTTCACCGTATCCCTGCCAGCAGCTCCTGGGATCATCTTCCAGATAAACTGCTCCATCTGGAATCTCTTAAGAGTCAGATTCAGGGAGACCCTCCCCACTCCCCACCAAAGACCCACCTTTACCCTAAAATAAGTTAGGCCCGTTGTTTCCGGGGATAGAGGAACAGACACTGGACGTCTGGGACTTTCCCTCACAAAACCAGAAAGTGTGGCCCCTTCTATAGCCTGAGCTCTAGTATAGAGTTTGGGGGCCCCCTGATGCACTTTGGGGTTCCTCTGGCTGCCACTCCCATCCCAAGAGTGGTAAGCTGATAGGGAACCCCAGCCAGAGACACTGAGAACACGTGTGTAGCCAGACAGAGATAATGTAATGCTGGGACAGTGGCATAAAGGAGGACCCGTGGTGTTCTCAGGCCGCCACCACCTGTGGGCATCCTCCTGCCTGGAGGAAGGAGGTGGAGACGTAATAGAGGAAGAGGATTCAGGGAGAAGAAAGAGAAGAAAAAACAAAAGACCTTTCTGCATCCTTCTCATTTCATTTAGATTTAATTTGTGTTTTTTTTCTTTTAAATCTTGGAAGTGTATTTTTTAGTGTTTCTTTCCAGGAGGATCTGATAGACATGAACTTTCCATTTTTATAGAATTAACAATGTCTTTATTTTGTCCTTGGTCTTGAATAGCAGTTTGGCTCAACTCTGCAGTCGCCATTGGCCATGGTTTCCCATCAGTGTGTGCATCGCCTGCTGCCTTCTCTAGTTGGTACTGTGAAGGCTCTTTGCAGCCTGTTGTTGTTTTGTGGCTAAGCCTATCTTTTTTGTGTTTTAATTTCTGGTTTCTTCATCCAGGGGGATTAAATCTCTTATTCCTTTGCTGATTTCTGCAGTTTCATTTGTGTCTGTCTGGGTGTGCCTTTCTGTGTGTTTATGTTGCCCAGGATTCCCGATCCCTGGATTCCGAAGAATCACGTCTTCTGTTTTGAAAAAGAATCTCAGCCAGTGCCCCTTCAAAGATGCTGCTCTCTCATTCTTTCTAGTCTTGCCTGAAATTCCTAGTAAGGATATGACAGTGCTTGTTATTTTATCCTCCATGTCTCATAGACTTTCTTTAATATTCTCCCTCTCCCGCTGGCTCCTTCTTCCAATTTACAAACTCTTTCTTTAGCTATGTCCAAGGGCTGCTTAGCCCCATCCACTGAGTGCTTCATTGAAAAGATCCCACTTTTCATTTCAAGAAGTTCTGTTTGGCTCTTCTTCAAATCCATCTGTCGTATCTCTCCTCATTAGTTAGTCTCTCTTCTGTGGTTTTGTTTTAAACATACTACCTTATTCACTCTATCTGAACATTTTATTATCTGAAAGCTATGTTTAGTGTGGACATTGACTTCCACTCACAGTGACTGTATCCTTTAGTGCTTAGTAATTTTTAATTTTTCTTGTAAGTTTATCTTCCACCAATGATCTTGTTTTGTTCTGTCTTGTTCTCTGTGGGAATCCTACGAGTTCGGAGCACAGAAGTGTCCCTCCATAGTGGTTTTATTTTTGCTATTTCCAAGTTCTTGGGGATAGTCAAAGCAGCTAAAAATGTCACCACGTCTATGTAGCCTTCTTGGGTCCCTTCCCTGCAGCTGAGCCTGGGAACTTCTCTGCCTGCATAGCAACTTGTACACATCTCGGTGGCATCCCAGACAGCACTCTGCTTTGAGACCGTGATCTATTTTCTCAATGACTCTAGAAGCCCCTCAACACTCATCAGGTCTAGCACAGAGCTCATAAATGCTTGCTGAAAGAATGAATTCGGAGAAATAAGTCCTCAGAGCCTCAGCTTCTTTGAATGGGAAGTTATCTTCTATCCTTATCTTTTTTTTCTTCTATCCTTATCTTATCCTTATCTTGGGGAGATCATAGACCCTCAGGGTCAAAAGTGCTTTAATTCAACCTGTAAGATCACTACATCAAATCTTTAATTCCCTGCGTAAGATAGTTAACAAAGTGGTCGTCACGAGCTGTAAAGCACCAACACAGGGATGTCATTGTGCTTTCCCACTGTCTTGGCAACTGGCTCACCATCCATGATGATCTGCTTTCTTGGCTCTTGGTGAGCCAGAAATGGTTGCAATGGAGAAGATTCGTTGTGTAGTAACAATTTCAGACTTTTCTGAGACCCAAACAAGGCTGCACTGAGGCTGATTGCCTTGGGCATATCTTGGACTTAGAGTCCTTCAAAATCAAATGGCAGCAGCCAAGAAAGCAGCCGTGTCAACCCTAAGTGCCCGCTGCCTGTTTCTCATTTTCTCAGCGTGTCTGAGCACTCTCTGAGAGCACTGACCGTGACCCGCATGTGCTGGTATGTTCTCACAGCAAGGTCGGAAGCACAGCGCCCAACTGTAGGTGTGGGGGAATTTTCACTTGAATTGCCGGTAAAGGTCGCGTTGCATTTGGTGCTCCACATTCTGTACATGAAAGAGAAGCTACCTTGGAGCACTGGGAATTCTTGATAATGGCAAAGCAAGCCATTCTGGCTTTGTATTGTACTTTTTCTTTCCTACTTTAGCATTCTGTCGTGGGGGAAGAAAGGATTGGGATTGCGGTGTTTTTTAGTGGTTCCAAATAGCTGGCTTCCGCTGCCCCCTAGTGGCCCTGTGGCAAATTGCAAGAACGTTCTTGTTCTCAATTTCCCTGGTTGCTTCTATTCTTACTATTTTGTTATCGTTCCTGAAAAAAGATTTTCTCAAATTTGCACAACGTAAGAGTTTCCGATGCTAAAAATGAAATAAATGAAGTATAGTTTTACTAGAAAATATGTGTGCAGTGAGAGGCATTGAGAACCTAGAATTTAGGGAGGGATCTCTCATTCCCCTACAGGCTGCCTCCAAGGCCATCTGCCTTTGGTGTAAACACTTTCTGGGGCTGTTGTTTGCCACTCTGGGACCCCTTGCTTGATCCATTGGGACCAGCACGAAACGTTCACTTCCTCCCAGCTTCATTCCAAACCTGGAACCTCCCAAGTCAGAGTCAAGCTTACCTGCGAGTGTTCATGGTGGGGTTATCTAGTTCCCAACCTGGACTCCTGTCCAGGCCAGAAACAGCATCTTCCTCCTATGCCTTGGCTCCCAGCACCCACCTCCTCCCACCCGTGTTCTCAGCACAGCACTGGTGTGGTGGAACCTTAAGACAATTGGATCCTAGACATGAGCATGGTATTCACAGTGGCCGGATCAACACCAAGCATAGTTATTTCTGGTGAAGTACAGACCACTCAAACCATGCCATTATTTACACCACTAAGCCTGCATCCGTTCCCTTACCAAATGCAGAATCCGATCAGCTTCTACTGAGCTAGCTGCCTCCCAACACCCTCGGGTCCCCTTCGCATGTATACTGGCCAAGGAAGGCTTTTCTCATTCTTCTCTCGTAACAGTGGCTTCTTGGTTCAATATTGCCATGGTAACTTTATTTTTATCTCTGTTTTTGCCAGGAGACTGCATCATAATCTGAGAATGAAGAGGAATTCCAACCTGGAGGATTTGACCACAGAAGAAAGAACTTCCTGAAAGTTCTCGTTCAGGAACAATGATGGGATGTTCCTCCTGGGGCCAAGAGTCAAAAGTTGTGTTTTTGGCCTCCACCCTCTCTGGCTGCCATGCTCCTTGTCCGTGACATGGACCTTACTTCTCCAATCCTCTTGTAAGGATTACAGGAAGGGCAGAGGGCCTTCCAGAGAAGAGAAAGCCTTCTCTTCTTCTAATCTTGAACGGACAGCTTGCAGGAACTTTTTCCATAAAACCACACTGACTTTCAGGAAATTAGCTCTCCTGTCACTAGCTAGTGAGAACTTCAGTTCACAATTCACTGGTGTGCAAGATATACTATCCTTTTAATTTTCCCTAAACCCAATTCTGAATCTGTGTTAGTTTACTAGGGCTGCCGTAAGGAAGTGCCACAAGCTGGGTGGTTTATAGAACAGTAGAAATGTCTCGCAGTTCTGGGGTTCATAGTGTTTTCCTCTTGTGCCTGTTTCTGTGTCCACAATTCCCTTTTTGTAAGGACACAGTCCTATGTGACCCACCCTAGTGACTTCATTTTAACTTGTGACTTACCTTTTTTAACTTAACTTCGTAAAGACCTCATTTCCAAATCAGGTCACATTCTGTAATACTGGAGGTCAGGACTCCAAAATATCTTTTTTTGAGGGGACACAATTCAATCTATCTCAATCCCCATCCTGCCAAGTTAGCAAGAAACCCAACCTTGGCCACCATTAGCTCCCTCTCCACCACATCCACAAACTCTCCAGCCCAGGACTGAGCTTCTGATATTTTTGGCCAACCCTACGTTCCTGGGAGATCCCTCTGTCTTTCATCATTCCTGCTTGCTATTGAGTGCCCCTAGCTTGCATGTTGTCTCCGAGTCAGAAGCATGGCATCTCCTAGCTAGCCATGCTTTGCTTGAAAGCTCAAAACTCTTTGTCATCATTGGTGACTCCAGTGTCCAGGGGTTGGCTAGACAATCTGGCACCCTACACAGGCATCCTTTCTGAATACTGCCACTTCACCAGGGTCCTAGTGTCTTGCTAGACTTGACCCCATCAACCTCTTTCCTTGTACTTCTTGAAGCCCTAAAGACATATCCTCACGTGGTTCCAAAAGAAACAGAGCCAGGACATTAAGCAGGCTTTTCTTGAAATCTTCGCTAAGGAGAGGTTACTCAGAGCCTTCTTACTTACATGAAATGGAGGGAGGGGGGAAATATTAGATGATTAACAAAGCTTGTGTACCAGTAGATCGTCCCGCCCTGCTTCTAACTGTATACCCAACAAATAAGCCATAGGCCGGTTCACCAAGAAAAACCCGGGTAGCTGGGACCCTTGGCCCTGAACATGGTCTCCCTCTTCTCTTCCACACTTAGTTCCAAGATGCTTGCCTACCCAAGCAGGTGTTGCTGGGACCTGCAGGTGGCTAAGTGCGAGTGACTTTTGCTGGGGTCTCCAAAGTCAGAGTCATCTACTGGGAATTGGACAAAGAGTCCAGACCTAGAAACAGAAGGGAACAATTTAAGAAGAAATTGAGGGGTCTGTAGTCTCTCCTGAAGAAGAAAATTGTGACTGCATGCTTGGGCAGGGGCACTTGGTATAAGAAACATATTTGGCCTTTGTCTCCAGTTCCTGGCACAGAGCTCCTAAAACCTGGGAATTTCCTGAGTGTCAGGGATGTCCTTCGTTACTCATGAAGAGCTCCTTTGGGTCTCACCTGAGTTTACGCCAATAAGGTATCTTAAAATGGAGTTCTTAGATAGCGTAAGGATGTTTTTGGTCCTAGAAAGACCGAGGACGGGGCTCCATCACCAGAAAAACCTAGTGGTTAGAGGACGGGAACTCCCAGCCCCGCCTATCAGCCACCAAGCTGGGGAGTAGGGGCTGGAGATTAAGCTCTGTAAAAACTCTTGATGGGAGGGATTTGATGAGCTTCCGGATTGGTGAACAATAAAGTGCGGGGATGGTGACAAGCCCATGGAAGGCGGTGGAAGCTCCACACCCAGCCCCCATACCTTGTGTGTCTCCTTCAGCTGGCTGTTCCCAAGTTTCATCCTTTAAAATAAACCTGGTAAACAGAAGTGTTTCCCTGAGTTCCGTGAGCAGTTCTAGCAAATTATTCAGTCGGAGGAGGGGGCTGATTCATGGCTGGTCAGTCAGAAGCATGGGTGGCCTTGGACTTGAGATTGGTGTCTGAAGTGACAGTCTTGAGACTGAGCCCTCAGGTCTGTAGACTCTGACGCTAACTCCAGGTAGTGGGTCGTCAGACTTAATTCAATTACAGGGCACTCATGTGACCGGAGAGTTGGAAAAATCGTTGGTGTGGAAAAAAACTACGCGTGTGTTGTCAGAGTGTTCTGGGTCAAGATAGTCAGGGTCACCCTGACCCCAGAACGCCAAGAAGAGCAGACTGGTGGATTGAGGTGTTCCTGTGCTTGAGATAGAATTGTATGGAGAACAGAGAGGGTCCCCCATGGGGCCCCTAAGGCTCTGATGGCCCTCGTCACTTGGGTCCACAGGAACAGAGACTCCTTTCATCTTTCACCGCCTGTGAGAGTCCTGTCACTAAGGAAAGTCCACAGAGAATGGTAGCTTCCAATGGGGCAGCCCAGCAGCTGACAGGCTAGAAGGCAGAACCACAGGTACACTTTGTAGGGACACAGCTCAGCTCAAGGAGACCTGAGCAAGTGGAAGGATCTGCAAAATTCATGGAAAGGAGACCTCAATGTTGTTAAAATGTCATTTGTTCAAAATTGGTTTATAGATTTAAAGTAATCTCAAGATACCAAGATTTTTTTTAATTGGCAAGCCGATTCTAAAAATTCACTGGGAAGTGCTCTCTTTAACAGTAAACAAGAGTTTTAATTGTTCCAAAATCTCATCAACCCTTGGCATTGTCTGTCTGTTGATTTTATTTTGCTTTATTTTATTTTATACTACAGGAATATTTCTAATTTTGCATGGGAATTCCTAAGGGAAGTAAACTGGGGCAAATCGCTCCAGGGACAGGTGGAGAGGATCCTCATCCTGAGTGTCCATTGTTTCTCCTTTGTTTCTGCAGGTGGACAATGGTGGAGTTCAGGACAGCTGTCCAGGAGACTGTGTGTCCAGGAGACTGTGTGTCCAGGAGACACAGCAAGTGGGAGATTCGAGGGGAGGGATTGGGAGTCCTTCTGAGTGGATGAAAGGTGAGTGGCAGGGCATCGCCTTAACATGGCTTCCATTCCCCTGGGGCCTCTTCTGCCAAGAGAGGCCACCACCCACTCAAAGATCTCAAACCCCAAAAATTACTGATGACAGATGTTCCCATCCGTGATTCCCAGCTGGGCTAGGGCTGGTGTGGCAAGGCTTAGAGCCTTTTCCAACTATATGTGTGCCCTTCACTTCCTCCAAAGATCCTTGAGCAGCCACTTAGAATCATGGCCCTATCTTAGCGCCCCCCGGTGCCTGGTGGGAGAGCCATGCGCCCAGGCGTGTTGGGAGAGCAAAGTGACTGAGAACCAAGTTCCACAAGGGTGATCTCAATGACTCCCAAAATGTGGCTTTCCCAAGACTCCGGGCAAATTAGAATGCCAGTAAACCCACCTGTGGCATCCGCTGACATTGAACCCAAGGATGGCTTCCCGGGTCACTAAGAAACACCCCCGTTGTCTTTGGCTTCTCCAAAACAAAGAAACTGGAGTGAGGTGGCACTCGGTGTCAGTTTCCTGCAAGCATTCCGTGACAGGGTCCCTGTCTGGTGGGAGTCTCTGAGTCAACCCGAGAGTATTACACAGTCTTGAGATACTAAGCTTAAGATTTTAAAAAATCTGTACATTGTCAAGTTTTTCATTGTCCTACGTGTATTTTTGAGAATATTTCCTCTCTTCCTAATAACATCTTTTTGTACTAACATCTAGGAAAACAAGTCCAAGGAGATAATATGCAAGTGATTCGTAACCTGCAGGGCACTTTGTAAATATTGGTGCCTCTACTCTTAAGATGCCTTCACCTTACAACTTGGTGAAAGAGACTAACATGAGAGCCCTGGTGCTTTCCTGGGTCTCCAAGTTCAAGACAGCTGTGCTATGTTAGAGTCCTGAAGTTTAGTGTAAGTGACTACCAGAGAGAGAGGATTCCGGGAGGGTGAAGAAACCGTGATGAGAATCCTCAGAGCTCCTTGGAGGCACTGAAATGTGAAATAATTAACCTTTGGAAAGCCTGCGAGGGGGCTCGGTGTTTTTCCACCCCGCTGAGGCTCAAAGGTTAATGAGTTTGCCCTGTGTGTAAGAACCAGACCTACAAGTCAGAAGGCATGGCTGGATGCCCCACGCTCCTCGCTCCGGAGCAAGAGTGGGATGGGGGATACTCTGTCTTTGTGGGGGTTACGCACCTAGGGACAGAGTTCTGGAAGAGGCTCCCATTCCTCCTGTCTTCCACCCCCACCTTGGACCCCCCCCGTGCCCCCCAAGGATGCCTTGGTGGTGTTCTGCCAAGGGGTGCCTTCCAGGCCCTGCACCGGGGCCACCAGTCTTCTTGCCCCTTCTTGACCCCAGTGGGTGCCACCCTGACACTGGTGTTCTTTTCCCGCTTGTCCTTGTCAGCACTGCCACCCTCCCTAGCAGACATGGAGATTCGGAAAAGTGTCCATTTCCCAGGGATGAGGCCTCGCCCTCCAGGCCGGCTGGCTCTGGGACCGGGCAGCCCTGCCAGGCCCGTCCTTCCTGCTGTGAAGGTTCAAGGCGAGTGAAGCTGTCAGAATGCTCTCCTCCGGGAGCCATCAGTGCTTTGCAGCCTCCCGTGAAAGGTGGTGTTGAGTCCTTCCCAAAGCGGAGCCGATTAAAGGAACGCTCCGTGTTCTTCTCTTGGCCTTCAGTAACCATGATTTTCCACCCTGGCTGCACAGTGGGACCACCCAGGGCACCCCGGAAACCACTCATGAGATCCGACCTCCAGGCTAAAGCCGACTCTGTCAGGGCGAGCATCGGGCTGGGTGTGTGTGAGCGCACCCTGGGCCCCCCGGCCCCTCGCAGCCTGCAGAAGCACAGCGGACAAAGTACACCAGCGGCTCTGCGAGCACAGGGGCCTGGCCGAAGCGCCCTGCCGATCCCAGCTGCCCCCGAAGTGCTGTTGACTATGTGTCCTTGGTACCCTTTGTGTCCCAGAGGGGCTATCCCAAGCCACTGCCACGTGATCATGCTCCTGCCTCCACCCTGACCTCTCACCTTCCAGCCCATGATCCAGCCTCTCACCCACTGAGCCCAACCCCAGGTGCCCACCTTGGCCCTCGGGTCTGCACTCGGGTCCGTGGCGGTGGTGCCCGGCATGGCGCGCAGGACAAAGCTGACCCTACGTCTTCCTCAGCAAGCCCTTCTGGGATGGGGTCTCCAGCCTGAAGTCACCTTCCCTTCCCGCTCCTGCCCTGCCAACGTGGACATGCCTGGCCCACCACTCTTACCCGCTGTGTCTGTAGGAACACTGACTCCAGGTGGGCTTGGAGAACAGAGAACTCCCAGGATGGGGCCGTGGCCTGGTCTCTTTCTGCCTGCTGGTGTTTTGGCTCAGGTGTGGGCACGCACCCGTCAGGGTTGTCTGAGGGACAGCAGCTGGCAGTGGGTCACTCTGTTTTCAGCCTTCCGAGGACAGCCCCTATGCCCCGGGCACCTCCGGCTGGTCCCGTTCCTCCCTGGTTCCACAGTTCCAGGCATCGTTGCAGCGACACTGACATGAGTCTGAGCAGGTTCTAGAGTCGGTAGTCAGCTCACGGTGCCCCTGCCATGGAACTGATCACCTCAGGAGTCAGTGGTCCAAGTGCACCAGGAGGGCCCTCCCATGGCTGGACCTCTTGGCTCCCCACAGAGGTCCCCAGTTGTTTCTGAGAGCAGTCGGGGTGTTGTCACGGGAGTTCCTGGGAAAGACCCTGCTCTGGGTTGCGTTGTGCTCCTCTCTAAATTCATAGGTTCGAGTCCAACCCCTCCGTACTTCAGGATGTGACCTTACTTGGAAATAGGGTCTTTGCCAATATAATTAGTTAAGATGCGGTCGTTTCTGGATTAAAGTTGACCTCAGTCCAACATGGCTGATGTCCTATAAGAAGAGGGAAGTCGGACACAGAGACCCGGACACCCAGGGAGAAGGCCACGTGACAAGGGCAGAGACTAGAACAGGGAAGCTGCAAGCCAGGGAGCACTAAAGATCGCCGACAGCCACCGGGAGCTGGAAGAGGCAAGGGAAGGTCCTCCTCCTCGAGTTTCAGAAGGAGCACAGCCCTGCCAGCATCTGACTTCCCAGTTTCAGACCCCAGAGCTAGGGGAGGATGAGGGTCCGCTGTTCTAAGCCCCCTGGCTCGTGCTTCTTTGTCATGGCAGCCTTGGGAAACCACGACAAGAGGTCACCCCCAGCCCAGCTGTCAGTTTCTGAGTGAGTTTCTAGGGGTTTGGAGGCTCCACATGTCAGCAACCGAAACCCCATCTAATTCGCAGGAGCAGCTAGGGGATTTTTTTCTGTGTCTCAAATTGCTTGATAGAAAGAGATATCCCTGCTGATAACTATCATCGGATGAGTGTCTGAGCCCAGAGAATTATACACGGGGCTATGTGTTGCCGGGGCCGGCGGGGAACGGCTTTATAATCCCAGACGGAAGACTCTGCCTTTCATGGCTTTCCTAGAACAAAACGGTTCTTTACATTTGTGTGTTGGAAGTAGATTTTACATCGGAGTCAGCTTCAAAAATGACGTACGAGGTTGAGCCTCTTGAGGCAAAAAGCCTCCCACCAGGTTCTAGAATCCAGTATATTCTACCAAGATTTCAAAACTCTTAGAGCTGAGTTGTAGCTGGGGCATCCAGTGTGTGTGTGTGTGTACGTGCGTGTGTGTGTGACAGTTTAATATAGCCTTTGTAAAATAGTCTGGACTTTTGTCCCCAAACAGTAATTCTCCCGTTCCTTTTGCGGCTCGCTTCTCGAGCACTGTCACCGAGAGGCGTCCAGGTGGAGAGACGGCTGGAATCAGAGTGCCCCTCACCATGACCTCATCGCAGAGCCATGAAGATGGCAAGTTCCTGTGAGGCTCAGACACCCCAGCCTTGCGCACGCTGGTGCTGCGGGGGGAGAGAACCACAGATTCTTGTTAGGGTTTCTCCCTTGAGAGAAAAAAGCCACAAGGAGTCCTGGAGGCTCAGCTCTGTCAAGTTCAGTGGGCGGGTGCTAGATGCTAATCGATACTCAATTTTACCACCCCGGAGAGTGCTGTTTCGAGCAGCTGTACGTCTATGGGAAATAATAGAGTGATTTATTTTTATGTTGAAAACTTCAATATTTTTGGTATGTGTTCTATCAATATTTCCTCCCCCGACACCGTGCCTGCCTCTAATGTTTAATTGTAATGAATTGTAGTTGCAACAAATTGAACCGATTGAGATTGAAAAATGAGATGTAAAAAAGGGCAGAAAAACATATCCTTTGTGGTCAATGTTAATCTTGCAAAGGATTTTTTTTTTTTCTGTAATGCCTGCCAAGAGCAGATAAGACAATGAGGACGGAAAGCGATTCACTGAATCAGCAGCTCCGGAGAGGTCAGAAAGAGATGGGATTGGCCTGGGTGTTTGGCAAAAAGAAGAGAGCGGGGAGGTTGGCTGGAGGGTCCCAGAAACGCATCCTGGGGGATGCGAACGAGGCGTGCGCACGACCAAGGGGCAGTCAGGAGAATGGGGTTGGGTGTCAAGCAGGAGGGTCATCCGGGCCCCCTACGATGTGACTCCCCCCCTCCCCCCCTCCCACACCTTGGCCCCCAGCAGGGCTTCCTGTTCCAGACCCAACATCCAGTGCTCCCTTCAGGTCAAGAGCCTCTCCAAGATGGGGCTGTTCTCGACCCACCGCTCTTCTGTGTGAGCTGTCAAAGCCCGGAAGGATGTGTGGAACCTACCTAGTAAGAAGACGGGATGCGCGGGGTCACTTCCCAGGGGCCCCCAGCACTTAGTCCACCAGACTAAGAAAGCTGAGGCTACAGGATGCCGTCAGGGCAAAATCTCCCTAGACACTCTCAAAGAATCGTGGCCTGGAATTATCCCAAGCATTTTGTGATCTGCTCATGTCACCGCTCCTTGACCTTCACAAGGCCCCCCGTGATGGAGAAGCGAGTCACTTATGTACCCGTGTGGCAGCTGTCACAGGCCGGCTGTCCGGTACTGTCGCTCACATCCAGGATACTTCACGACGACAGGCGAGCTGCTACTCTCCTGGGACTATGGCCGGACGAGGGAACGGAGCAAATACCCTGGATCGTTTCACGTATTGATCAAGGATGTGAAGCAATTCAAATGCAGTGACGTAGGACCGGGTGACATGGAAGGGCCCCCCTCAGTTCAGGAAGACCCCTTCTGCGGAGGTGACCCGGACACGGAGGTGAGAACGAGAAGGAGGCGGACGGGAGAATGTCTAAGGGCGGGCGTGAATGGGGGCGAGAGCTGCCTCATGGCACTTGGCCCCGGAGAGGCCTGGCTGGTTGGGTGGAATGGGACTGGAGATTCTCACCAGGGCTGATTTGCCCCCTACCCGGGCGACACTTGGCAATGTTTGGAGACGTCTGTGTTGCCACAGTGTGGGAGGGAGCTGCTGGCAGCTCGTGGGCAGGGCCAGAGATGGCTCGAAACGTCCCATGGCGCACAGAGTGGCCTCATAACAGAGATTTATGGGGACCAAAATGCCACAGTGCTGAGGTCCAGAAACCCTGGGGTAGAGGGCGTGCACGAAGACCACGCGGAAAAGGCTACGTGGAGAGGTCATGGGGTCATGAGGAGTCTGAGTTGCATTCTCGAGCAGTGGGAGGCCACCGGAGACTCCTTGGGAGCCTGGTGTGGTCGCACACATTTCCTTCCTTTCAGCTGGGCAAATACTTCCTTTGGGAAGTGATCGGGGAGATGGGAGGGGAGCCCCGCTAATCTGCAGTGGTGGCCGTGGGGAGCGTTTACTTATCACACAGATTCATGCTCCTCAAAACCAGGGACGAGGTCCAGGCGTGGACCGAGCACAGTGGCAGTCGGGATGTTGAAAGGATCATGTAAGCTTTACTCTGGATCTCTTTCCTCTCTATGAGACTTCAGAGTCTAGAATAACAAATGTGTTTCCTGACTTGGGAGAGAAGAGAATGCCTATCTTTTTAAATAGAGCCTGATCGATGCACACGTCATTCTGGGCAGGCTGCGGTGCTGGGGGCTCCTTCACTTCTGCACGGCCCACACGGGCACTCGCGCACATTTTCATTCAAAATGTGGAGTCGAAGGCGCTGGGTTTTGTTTTGTTTTTGTTTGTTTGTTTTCTTTTTTTGAAAAGCTATTAGTTTAATGCCAGAAACAGGCGCAGTTGAGAAGGTGCGGGGCGCGGAGGAAGCAGAGGAAGAGGGACGCTCGGGAGAGTGACAGAAGGCGCCGCCTGCGGGTTCCCCTCTTTGCTTCCACCCTGGATTCCTGCCTCCCACCTCCTGGCGCGCTGGTGGCACCGCGATGCCCTCCTCTGTGCCCCCGTCTGACCCTACATCTCAGAGCACTCTCGCTTCCCCAGAGCACCTGTCGTGCGCCCCATTTCCTCCCGGTCCCCGATGGGAACGGCAGGCTACCGAGATCAGGCGCCTCAAAACCAGGGACGAGGTCCAGGCGTGGACCGAGCACAGACTCCTGACTCAGGAGCTGTTGGCGCACTAACTGCCCTTCTCTTGCGCGGTCGCATTTCAGGGCTGTAAAGGGCGCCCGGTGCCTGCACTGCAGCGGAGTCCCGGGAAAGGTCGAGGCAGGGTCAGTTTGACTTACGAGGTCCTTGATTGCCGCGAGCTCCCGAGACCGGGTCACAAGCTAGCACACCTGTCGGAGCGAGGCGGCGAAGGTGTGAGCCGGCGGCGCAAGGCCATGTGGCGAATTGGAGAATCAAGGTCCCTAAAAACCGCAGCACCTGCTGCTCCGCTTCAGCCCGCGGGTAAACCCCACCTGCCCCTCCGGCGGGACCGCACTGACCCCCGCACCCGAGCCGTGATGCACCGTGCGGGGGGCTCCGTCCGCACCCCGTTTGCCTTCTGAGGAGCCCAGCACCAGGACCCGGCCCCCGGGTACCCCCATGGTGCTCAAAAGAGGGACCGTGTCCTGCGGCCGGGGCTCGGGCGAGGGGGGCAGCTCCCCCACGTCGGGGCGCAGCAGCTGGCCCGGCTCAGGAGAGAGCCCTGCGCCGAGGCTAGTCTTCCAGGGAAGGCTCCGGAAACCAGCAGTGTCGGTCTCCTGGGACTCCGAGGCACCTCGCCGCTGGCTGAGGAACGACTGGCCCCGGGCGGGAGAAAGCAAGTGAGTGCCTGGATTTTGTTCTGTGGGAACGAGTATGTGCGGCCCGTTGGTGGCGTTGGCTTGTTTACTTTCTGCGCCTCTTGTGCAAAGTCACTAGGTTGAGGAAGCCTAGATCTTTCTGGAGAGTAGTGTCCAGGATGGGGAGCCTGGGTACCATGAGTCCCGCTGGGCTTCCAGGAGTAGGGGCCGGATTGCCCCCTGGGCCCAGGTTGTGCCGGGAAGGCGTCTGGTTCGGGGGAAGCCGCGGGCTCCAGCGGGAGACCTCTCCGTGGCCCTGGGCCGGGGCGCCCGGGGAGCGGTGTGTGCCTGTGAGCTGTGGGCCGCTCTTCCACCCCGTGGGTCTAGGTCCCGGTGTGGCCAAACCCTGGCAGAGCTGGGATGCCCTCCTTTAGCTCCCGGGGGGCTGGGCAGGTGAGGGGGACACGGTCTGCGGTTTGCAGAGCTGTGGGGCAGGTGGTGTTTGGAGAGCCCCGAACTCTGGGGCTGGAGGGTGGCCACCTCATGCGCATTGTTTTCTGACTAAAAAAAAAAAAAATACAGTAGAGCCACAAAGAAATGCATGTGGGTGGCAGCCTCTTCTCCGTCTTGAAACGATGGCTCTGCTGGGAGCTTCCCAGTTATGAGCTGAAACCAATGTCCCATCACCCAGGGAGAGACCAAAAAAGGAAGCCGGCTTCTCCAGGTGGGTAGGTGGCAAGTCTGCAAACAGCAAAGGACACTTACATGGAGTCTCGTCTTGGCTGACAGCGAGGTGGATGGACCCCCGCGCTGCCCTCCGAATCTTGTCTGTGAAAGGCCCCAACGGGGCCCAGTCTCGTGTACTCTGCAGGTGTTCTCAGCCTCCCATCACCCCCTCAAGGCTGTGTCCTTGGAGCAGCCTAGGGGAGCGGGAAAGGCGAGTGGAACCCACACTCCAAGGCCGGGGAGGAGGTGAGAGCCTCCGAGTGTCCGGGTCCAGCTCTCATGTCAGTGGGCGGTCGGGTCGCTTTGGTGGTTTTTTTGTTTGTTTAAAGAATTTACTTATTTGACAGAGAGCACGAGCAGGGAGAGGGGCTGAGCAGGGAGCCCGATGTGGGGCTCGATCCTAGGAACCTGAGATCATGAGCTGTGCTCAAGGCAGACGCTTAACCCACTGAGCCACCAGGCCGGCCGGGGATGTTTTCGAGATGAAGCAGAACTGTTGAACTGGCTGGGCGGAGTGGTGCGGGAAAGCAAAATCAGGACGATTCCTGGGGATTTAGTTAGAGCAACTGCATGGATGCTTCTGACGTTTTTGTAATAAAAAACGAAAAAGATCCCTTTGGAGGTAGAAAAGGAGAAGTTCTGTATTGAACAGGATGTGTTTCCGACACTTATTAAATATGCACACGCAGAGATACAGGGAAGATGTTCAAAACATAATTGGTTATATAACTATTGGTTATATTTTAAAACATGTTCATGGCTTCTGGGGTGAGAGAAAGCTTTGTTCGCTTCCAGGACCTTTGTAAAGATGTGCTAAGTAAGCGTACCGGTTAAAAAGCCAACAAGGTTACCCTGTTTGCAAAGTTGGTGCATTCTTTTATATATAAACGATACATTGGAAGCTTATAAGGTGCCAGGTGTGGGACAAGGCCCTGATGATACAAACATTGGTAAGTCAAGGTCTCCTCTTCAAGGAGCTTGCAAGATGAGAGGGGCCCATTTAAAAATCTTGGAATTAGAAAAGAATGTTGTAAACCAGGGTGGACCCCCAAATCCTGAAAGGTGAATAATTTTTATCACTTTAAACCTTTTTCAGGATCAAACAACCAACCAAATGGAAAAGGGCTCCTAAGTGGGGTCCCAAATACTTTTTTGCAAACAGGTCCTATACCTTTAAAGTTCTTAAATGTATTTATCCAAGCATAATTAACATACAATGTTATATTAGTTTCAGGTGTATATTTCAACAATTCTATACATTACTCAGTGCTTACCACGTAAATGATCTCCCAACCCCCTTCACCTGTTTCACCCAATCCCCCACTCGGTGGTAACTATCAGTTTGTTCTCTAGATCGGACTTTTTTTTTTCCTGTTAAATTCCACGTATGAGTGAAATCATATGGGATCTGTCTTTCTCTGACTTATTTCACTTAGCATTATACCTTCTAAATCCACCCATGTTGTTGCAAATGGCAAGATTTTATTCTGCCCCCTACCTTCTGAAGGTCTGGCCATCATCCCTTCTGTCTCCAGTAGACTCTGTAAGATGGTAATGGAAGACACCAGAACTTTCCTGAAAGTGGTTTGTGCTCAAGCCTACGTCAGAGTTCTATTTCCTCCTTCTATACAAAAGCAGCTGCTTATCCATAAATTACATGGAACTTGACAGATCTTTTCTTCCACAGTGAGGAGACCTCTTCAGTGCCCTGTAGTCAGCTTTGTGATCTCCTGAGTCCTCCCGGAGGACAGCCCACCTCCCACCCCATGGGCCACCAGCTCTCCTGAGGAGCCTCCCCTTCCCTGGACTTCACTAGGGCAACGAGGCCATGATTATGTCACTGATGAAAGAGCCCCCCCAATCCCAAACTTTCTTCCCATTTTTTTTAAAATTAAATTTTGCAAATCACATTCATCTAGCATGAAAAGGTCCCAAACTATCGACTAATCCCTGAGGCACTCCCAGTGAGCTAGGCAGCTAAATGCGATGGAAACTGCTAACTCGCCCTCATGCGCCCTTTTGTTTGACTAATGATTAATGGGGGAGGTGGGGGGGGTTAACTGATTACCACAGTGCTGTCCTGGGAGTAGGAAATGACAACTGGAAGCGACCCAAGCCCTGTGTCCACAGCCTTCTGTTAAAAACTGAGGTTCCCCGGGGCCCAAGGGACCTGCCCCGATTCCCACGGTTGCCTCAGAGCCAGCCAGGATCCCCGCTCCTATTCATGCAAGGGCTCTAACCCAAGGGTTGCAAACTTTCACTTCTCAGTAAAAAAACAAAGCTAGAGCCAGCAGTGGTGTGGTCCACGTCTGTGGGACTCCACGTGTGCACACGTGATGAAGATGGCCTCCATGAAATGGATGATAAGACATTTTGGAGCCAGCCAGCCTGGGTTTGAACCCCTGCCCTGACTTCCCAGCGGTGACCTCGGGCTCATCCTTGGATCCCTCCGAGCCTCAGCTGCTTCTTGCATTAATTAATTAATTAATTAATTAAGTAGCCTAGTGCTACTGTCAAGGTTAAGTGAGACACTGTATGTTGAACATTTGGGGCAGTATCTGACCCTTCTTTAAAACCGTGCAGCTTCCACAACTCAGACACAAAGGAAGTTCTGCTAGTTCCACACCCAGTGGTTCCTCTGCTGTGTCCTGCGAGCTGGACACACGTGCCTGGGGGAGACCACAGTGTTCGCCAGTCGTCATCCTCAGCAGAGGCCAGAAAGAGACCTCAACTCTTTCCTCTGCCGAGAAGATTCCTCCTCACCAAAAACTCCTGAAGGGTCTCTGTTCCAATCTGTCTTTGGCTCCGTGAGGAAGGAGGCGACCTCAGTGTGCTCCTGGGTGCCTGCCCACTGTGGGGACAATGGCAGACACTCATTAAAGGCATAAATCAGCTAATTATCCAGATTGTGGTTTCCACTTGTTTTTGGATGATTTACTTGGTATTTATTGATCTTGGAGTATGTGAAATGGCCTGTTCGACACAATAAGCAAATCAAAAGACACGGGGAAATGCCTCATCATGGTCCTAGACAATTCACGAACATTCCCTGGGGCACAGGGTGAAGCCAGGAGGGTGACGGTGGGTGGCTGGCTTCGCCGGACATTTTCCACAGCTCCCAAGAACTATAGGTATTAAATCGAGCCATTGGAAATTGTGGCTAGGCAACCAATGTTTAGTCTACCAAGACAAAGGAAAGTGGTTCAGCCTGCCCCTAGCACCAGTGCGGCCTGAAGACCCAACAGGGAGGAACGATTTGAGCACCTGCCTCCTGCCCATCGCTGTGCCAGGCACATGGCAAAGACCTGCTCTTCTCTAGGATCCCCTGGCCTCGCCTACACCTGACGGCTCACGTCTCACCCTCTTGCCCGGGGTCCTTGAGCGCACGCCACTGAGCTCGAGCTCCCTGGCTTCAGCCTGGAGGAACCTGCTTCCAGCTGTGGCTGCGGGCTTCGGTGTCCTCCCTCTCCCTTCCGGGCACCTCTCCCTTCCACCCGGGAGCCCCAGTTCTCCGCTGTCCCAGCAGGGGGCGCTCTCTGCGCCAGAACAAGAGGGGGTCTACCTGGGGGCCATCCTCTGGCTGATGATGAGGCTCAATAATCAGAAGCCACGTGGACACACACCACATTCTCCCTTTTCAGCCTTCACCATAAAGAGGATCTTCTTGCCCCTTTGGCTTATTTTGGTCGTCTTTATGCTCTATGTTCAGAACCGGGGGACAAAGAGGAGGGAGACTTTTGAGACCCACGCCCCCCTGAAGACCCCACATGCCCCCTCCCTTCTGAGCTTTGCCTGTGCAGTTTCCTCTCCTCCATATTCTCTCCCTCTACATCCCACCTTGTCTTCATTTCCATTTTTCTTTGAAGTATAGTCGGTGCACGAGGTTCCAGTGGCTTTAGGTGTACAGCAGGGCTTTAAAGACTCTAGTTCATGGGGACGCCTGGGGGACTCAGCCAGTTAAGCATCTGCCTCCGGCTCAGGTCGTGATCCCAGGGTCCTGGGAAGGAGTCCCCTGTTGGGCTCCCCACTCTGCAGGGAGTCTGTTTGTCCCTCTGCCCCACCTCCCATTTGTTCTCTCAAATAACTACATGTTCTCTAATAAAATCTTTTAAAAAGACATAGAGTTCTGCTATGCTCACAAGTGTACCTATATAACCCTCCCACCATACCGCTGACAATATTCCCTACTGATCCCTAGAATGAATTCCAAACTGGAAGCCTGTGCCTCCCCCTCCCCTTCACCCATTTTGCCCATCCCCCACCTCCTCCCCTCTGGCAACCACCAGTTCTCTGTTGATGGGTCCGTTTCTAATTTTTTGTGTTTGTTTCTTAGCTTCCACATGAGTGAAATCATACGGTATATGTCTTTCTGAGTTATTTCACTTAACATTATACCCTCTAGGTCCATCCATGTCATTGTAAATGGCAATATTTCATCTTTCTTGTGGTATGCACAATGGAACATTCTTCAGTCATATCTTCTTTATTCCTTCATCTATCATGCACACTTAGGTTGCTTCTGTATCTTGGCTGCTATAAATAATGCTCCAATAAACACGGGTGCACATATCTTTTCAAATTAGTGTTTTTCGTTTTCTATGGGATGACAGTAGAAGAGTCACTGGATTGCATGGTATTGCTGTTTTAGTGGGGGGGGGCTCCATTGTGTTTTTGACAGTGGCTGCATCAATTTCCATTCCCACCAATGGTGCAGGAGGCCCCCCTTTTCTGCACATTCTCGCCAAAACGTCTTTGTCTTTTTGGCACTAGCCATTTTGACAGGTGTAATGTGGTATCTCGTTGTAGCTTAGATCTGCACCTCTCTGATTAGTGACGTGGAGCATTTTTTCATGTATCTCTGGGTCATCTTTATGTTGTCTTTGGAAATAGTCCATTCAGATCCTCTACCCGTTTTCAACCAGATTATTTGGGTTTTAGTGTTCAGTTATATGTTTTTTATATATTTTGGGTGCTAACCCATTATTAAATATGTCACTTGAAAATCTCTTCTCCCATTTTATAGGCTGCCTTGTCTTTTTGCTGTTGGTTTCCCTTCGCTGTGCAAAAGTGATATTTCCATGTAGTCCATTAGTTTATGTTGCTTTTGTTTTCCTTCCATGAAGAGATCCAGCCAGAAAAATACCGCTAAGGCTGGTGTCAGAGAGATTACTGTTCATGTTTTCTTCTGGAAGCTTTATGATTTCAGGTCCCACATTTAGTTCTTTAATCCATTTTGAGTTTACTCTGTGCACGGTGTAAGAAAGTGGTCACATTTCATTCTCCCGCATGTGGCTGTCCAGTTTTCCCAGCACCATTTATGGAGACGTTGTCTTTCTCCATCGTATATCCTTGCCTCCTCTCTTCTAGATGAATTGGCCATAGAAGTGTGGGTTTCTTTCTGGGCTCTCTATTCTGTCCCACTGATCTTTAGGTCTGTTTTTGTGCAAGTATACTGTTTGGGTTACTATAGCTTTGTTGTATATCCTGAAATCTGGAATTGTGATCCCTCCAGCTTTATTCTTTCTCAAAATTGCTTTGGCTCTTTGAACCCTTCCATGGTTCTACACAAACTTCAGGATTATTTGTTTTAGGTCTGCAAGAAATGTTGTTGGTATCTGATAGGAATTGCATTGACTCTGTAGATAGCTTTGGGTAGTGTGGACATTTTAATCCTCTTCCAGTCTGTGAACACGGAATAGCTTTCTATTTGTGTTATCTTCAGTTTTTCTCATCAATGTTTATAGTTCTCAGGGTACAGGTCTTTCACCTCCTTGGTTAAGTCTCTTCTTGGGTATTCTTTTTAGTGTAATTGTAAATGGAATTGTTATCTTCATTTTTATTTCTGTACTTCATTATTCGCTTCTAGGAATGCAACAGATTTATTACATCCTAAAACTGCTGAACTTATTTATTAACTCTAATATTTTTTGATAAAGTCTTCAGCATTTTCTTTATATAGTATGTCATCTGCAAATACAGTTTTACTTCTTTCTTTGCAATTTGGATGCGTTTGATTTCTTGCCCAACTGCTGTGGCCGGGATTTCCAGTACTCTTTCGAATAAAAGTGGTGCGAGCAGGCATCTTTGTCCTGTTCTGGATCGTAAAGCTAAGGTCCTCTGATTTTCCTTATCAAGGTTAGCTGTGTTTGTCACGTAAGGCCTGTATTACGCTGAAATATGTTCCCACTGAATTTACTTTGTTGAGAGATTTTATCATGAACGGACATTGACTTTTGTCAAATGCTTTTTCTGCATCTACTTAGATGAGCATGTAACTCATCCTTCAGTCTGGTGATGTGCTGTATCGTGTTGATTTGTGGATATTGAGCCGTCCTGAAATCCCCCGGATAAACCCCATTGATCATGGTGAATGATCCTTTCGGTGTGTGATTGGATGTAGTTTGCGCGTATTTTGTTGAGGATTTTTTGCACTGATGTGTTCATCAGGGATACTGGCCTGTCATTCCCCCACCCCCCCCACACACACTTTTTTGGGGGGGAGTATCTTTGTCTGGCTTTGGCTTCAGGATAATGCTGGCCTCATAGGATGTATGTGGAAGCTTTCCTTCTAAATTTTGGAATAGTTTGATGACAATCAGTATTAACTCTTCTTTAAATGTTGGGTAGAATTCACCTGTGAATCTCTCTGGTCCTGGACTTTTTGCTTGTTGGGAGTTTTTCAATTACCAGCTCATTTTTGAGGCTAGTCATTGTTCTGTTTAGATTTTCTATTTTTTCCCAATTCAGTTTTAGAAGATTATATGTTTCTTGGAATGTATCCATTTCTTCCAAGTTGTCCAGTTTGTTGGCATATCATTTTTTTGTGGTCTCGCAGAGTTCTTTGCATTTCTGTGGTATGTGTTGTAACTTCTCTTTGATTTCTGATCTTATTTGTGTCCTCTCTTCTATTGGTTCTTTAATCTCATTTCTGCTCTGATCTTCATTATAACCTTCCTTATACTAACTTGGGCTTTATTTGTTCACCTTTTTCTAGTTCCTATAGGTGTAAGATTATATTGTTTGAGATTTTTCTTCTTTTTTTTTAAGATTTAAAAATTTTTTTGAGATTTTAAGATTTTATTTATTATTTGAGAGAGAGAGAGCACAAGCAGGGGAGCAGCAGACGGAGAGGGAAAAGGAAGCTTCCTGCAGAGCAAAGAGCCCCATGTAGGGCTTGATCTCAGGACCCTGAGATCATGACCTGAGCTGAAGGCAACTGCTTAACTGACTGCGCCACCCAGGCACCCCAGGATTTTTCTTCTTTCTTAAGGTAGCCTGTATTGCTATACATTTTCTTCTCAGAACTGCTTTTGCTGTGTCCCAAAGATTTTGAGTTGTTGTTTTCCTTTTCCTTTGTCTCCATGCCATGGTCTTTTTTAAATTTCCTCTTTGATTTCTTCATTGACCCATTGTTTGTTTGTTTGTTTGTTTTTGATTTTATTTATTTATTTGACAGAGATCACAAGTAGGCAGGCAGGGAGGCGGGGGGAAGCAGCCCCCCTGCTGAGTAGAGAGCCCGAGGTGGGGCTCCATCCCAGGACCCTGAGATCATGACCTGAGCCAAAGGCAGAGGCTTTAATCTACTGAGCCACCCAGGTGCCCCCGACCCACTGGTTTTTAGAAGCATGTTGTTAAGCCTCCCTGTGTTTGTCCTTTTTCCAGTTTTTCTTGTAATTGATTTCCAGTTTCACACTGTTATAGTTAGAAAAGATGTTTGATAGGATTTTCATCATCTTAAATTTATTGAGATTTGTTTCATGGCCTAATATGTGGTATATCCTGGAGAATGTTCCATGTGCACTTGAAAAAAAAAGTGTTTTCTGTTCTTGGATAGGATGTTGTCCATATCTGTTCGTCCATCTGGCCTAATGTGTCATTCAAGGACACTGTTTCCTTATTGCTTTTCTGCTTGAATGATCTGTCCCTTGTAAGTGCGGTATTAGAGTCCTCTACTATCATGTATTACTGTCAATTCTCTCTTTATGTCTGTTAATACTTCATGTTTAGGTGTTCCAGTGTTGTGTGCCTGGACATATACAATCATTAAATCCTCTTGTGGGACTGACACCTTTATCATTATGTAATGACCTTATTTGTCTCTTGCTACAGTTTTTTTTTTTTT
>RCUC01155197.1:0-42141 GCA_003697995.1 Taxidea taxus jeffersonii
GAGGAGAGCCTAGAAAGAGGGAAAAATTGGGTGGATAGGTTGTGGGGAAATCAGAGTTATGATTTGGTTGCACTAAGTTTGAGATACTTATTTATTACTTAACAGGAAGACATTGAATAGGTGGTAAGATACATAGTCTGGAATGTAGAAGAAGGCCACAGGTACAAATTTAAGAGTCACCAACAAAAATATGATAAAGAACATATTTCCACACTATGTAATATTCCTATTCCTGCTTCTTTTAGTGGTTCTTCATTCTGTAAATTAATTAAATGGGACAGGACAAAGTTTCTAAACTAGATTAAGTAGAAATGCTCAGTTAAAGAGTTACTTTATGTGGAACTACAGGATTCTTATAAAAAGATGTTGGGTGGTGGGTATTATGGAGGGCACGAATTGCATGGAGCACTGCATGTGGTGCATAAACAATTTATGCTGGAACACTGAAAAGAATAAAATAAAATGAAATAAATAAAAAGATGTTGGAGTCTGGATTATAGCTAGAAGGTTGCAATACTCACAAGAAGTTGTATTAGGAATATCTTAAAAGGCATTTATTATTATTATAATGGCTATGGATTTATAAGTGCAAATATGTCAATGTTGACATCTCTTTGAAGGTGATATAAAAGCAGGATTATGGAGTTAGACGTGATTTGGCATTATTTAATCCCACTTGAGGGTGCAGGAATGAATTAGGTATGTGAAATATGTATACCGTCTTAATAAATCAGACTTTAACTTTGTTATCAGAGTGAGTTTACATTTCTTAGTGGCCTGTGAGAAACAATTATGCGACTACCACGGAATCATTCCAATCAATGAACAGACCAGGCTTTTAAAGCATATGTGAAATGTGGCCAATATTGTGTTTGCCTGTGGATTAAGACCTTGAATTTAGGAGGTTTCAGTTAGGTGATGTTTTCCCAGAGTTAAATACACATTTTTGCAAATAAGCAAGGAATAGGAATATTGGCTAATCCGGCTGAAAAGTTCTAAATGTCAACTATAATTAAACACAATCTGAGGGTTTAGGATCCTGACAAAACCATATTTGTATATGGTGTCAGTAGCATTAGAGACAATTTCAAAGAGCTGTGAGACAGAGATATGTGCTAGAAGGGGAAAGTAATTATGCTGGTCTTTAAAAATTCTTACCTTTTCCTTATGGAATATAGTTTAATATACATAATTAGTACTTGCAAATGCAATGAAATTTGTGTTATTCTTAACAACTTCATTCATTCATTCATTCATTCATTCATTCAGCTTTTTAAAAATATCCAGGTATTAAGGTAACTTTGGAATTCAGGAAGAAGATTATTAAGTAAGATTTGTAGGGAATGATATCTGTAACTATGAAATGTAAAGAATGCCAGCATCAACTCAGCATTTGACCCTATGGGAAATTTTCCATGAGTGGATTCTGTATGAATGTGTTTCTATCTTATTACAGCCCCCTTTCTTGAGATTCTTCTCTGTTTTTGATGAGAGTTGGTGACCTAGAAGTTTTTGTTTCTTATTTTTTTTTTAAAGATTTTATTTATTTATTTGACAGAGAGAGATCACAAGTAGGCAGAGAGGCAGGCAGAGAGAGAGGAAGGGAAGCAGGCTCCCCACCAAGCAGAGAGCCCGACGTGGGGCTCGATCCCAGGACCCTGAGATCATGACCTGAGCTGAAGGCAGAGGCTTAACCCACTGAGCCACCCAGATGCCCCTTTGTTTCTTATTTTTGTGGGATTTCTGTTCTCTACTACCCTCATACATACGATTCCCAAAATACTTATTGAGAACCTTAGCAGTATTTGAATGAAAATCTAATCTAGAAAAAAAAAGGTAGGTGCGAGGAAGGTACAGAAGATAATCAGCACAAGAGACAAGCCGACAGGAGAGCTTTCAGGGCGAAAATCATATTTTTTCGGTTGCTTGACATTAGAGTGTTAAACTGTAAAGGAGTACAGATTAATGATGAAATAAAAACATTTTAGAGAACAATAAGATAAGAGGCAAAGACTGTGTTAGGATTATAATGGAAGAATTGAAGAGAGCTTGCTGGTAACACTGGAAAGAAAAGGAGTGCAGTTGCAAATTCTGCTCCTTGTAAACTTTTTGGTAGGTAAACGAAATAGGGCAGGCAGAACAGTCCCCCTAAGCTGTGTCCTTGTGAAGTCCGCTTCCAACTCCCACTTGCTGCAGTCATCAGCCAACAGCGATGTCGAAAGTCAAACCTAAATCATTAAGAAGTGTTACTGCGTGGGACATCCACAGCACCAAGTGTCACCTCTGTGAAGTGACCACTCCCTCCTTCTGGCTGGGGCATGCCAAGGGGCTGCTGTACAGACTCATCCATGCTGCTGCAGCTCATATCACCGCCCAACTCCTGGAGATGTCACAGTGACCTCTGAGCTCTAACAGGCGGCTCAGGGAAAAATTGTGCCCTTGAGACGCAGAGCCTCTGCCTGGGAACTGCCCCTGGATCCTTCTTACGGAGCCAGAGTGCACCCCAGGAGCTCCTCACTCTGCCCTCCAAGTCCCATCAGCCTACCTGTGTGTCACTGTTCACACAGATTGGATTGTCTCTCCCGAGTTACATTTGAACGACCATGAGCCCCTAAACAAGTCAGTATGCCGAGGCCACCCAAATGCCAGTGCTGATGGCATCACCCATAAAGTACCTGTATTCTGACACTTAACTGTGTTTGCCTGCCTTTGGTTGAAAAAAGATCACTTTTAAAGAAGAAGAAAACCTCGAATGAATATGAGGTCTTTATTTTATCGTCGTCAAGTGTGGCTTTTGTTAAAGCTTGAAGAGTTGAGGAAACGGATAACTTTTCATCAGCCACTAATGGGAAAAAATAGCTTAAATATGTGACTTTCCACAAGATTAATTTAAATTTGGGAAAACTGGCTAGACTTTCCCATCCCTCCTGTTCTGCAGTAAGTCCCAGAGACAAAGGCATCGCAGCTAAGTCTGCCCTTCTGTTTCTTGTGCTGAGAGAGTGGAGCTTTGTGTGGGGCTTGGGGGACACTGCCTTCAACAGCCCCAAGGGGCTTTGGCCTGCTGTTTACATTGTCAACAATAAACACAGGAGAGGAGGCACTTTAAGCTACCGTTTCCACAAAAACTTCACTTAGAGGCTGCCTGCTGTTTCTTCCAACTATGCATGAAAAGCAATTAAGAAAAGTCTTGTATACTGTGGTCTGCTAAATGAAGGCTAATCTGTATGCTGGGACTAACAAAAGACACACAAAATCCTTACAAATCTTCTCAGAACCAAACTGTGTGCCCTGGCGCTTGTAAGAACGTGTGGCCCAATTAATGGAAAAACACTTCACTAAAAGTTAAATTGCCCCGTTGCCTTTTGCCCTATAAACTGGTGTCTAGCCTTAAGCCTGAGAAACCTAGCCGCGTGCTTATTTTACCTAGGCGAAACACAATGAACTGAGATAGGAGCCAGTCTAAGAACTTTACCGGTCCTGGGCCAACTATTAATGCTAAGAATTTGCACTGAATGAATACATACCTCTTTGTTACTTAAAATTGTGGCGGTGCAAAGGTTACTAAGTTCCCACATGGGATGGCACAAAGATGCTAGACTAACACAGCAGCTCCATTCCACACCCATGAAAGGGACTACAGGCCTGGAAGCGGTGTTCAAAAAATAAAATAAAATAAAGGTTGCATTTGCAGAAAAATGGTTGTGCCATAGTAACATAAACCTGAGTTACCAGTTTGTAAAATAGTACGATTATCTTCTTGTTACTAATAGCTTATGGTTTGACATATATTATCCCCCTTAAACTGATTCATACATTTTTTAGGCCCCGAGTGACATCTCAGTTTGAAGTATTATTAAAATCATCCCTGGGATAAAATACCTACAAGATTCTTTTACTCCCAAAGCCATTCTCTGGTTGTGTAGTGTGTGTAAAAGTGACCCCCACTTTAATCCAGGAGAGCCCTCCCACCCCCCAAAATGGATGGGCCTATAGAATCTGGAGGCATATTTAAAGCTATCCATCAACATTTTCTTAAAAGTAAGATTTTGGAAATAAAGTAAAAGCTTGAAGGCTGCTTCTTTAGAAGAGTTCACCTTACAACATTGTTCCACGTGAATACAGACATGGTAAGCCTACATTTTAAAATGGAAAGCAAATAATAATAGTGGAACTGTATACAAAATTTAAAAATGCTGATCTATCAAAGTTTTAAAGTTAACATTATAGTAGGCACGAGTTTGTGCAAAGTATAGATGAATATATATGTGTGTATGGTCATATGTGTATATGGCTATTTATTGGGAGTGAAAATATTTTCATCAGCTGATTCCAATTGGTCCTTAATTAGGTTTTTAAGATAGGGTATGACATACTGTAGTAATTTAATTTTTAAGGATTATTTTTGTTATTTCAAGTGTGGACCGTAAGTGCCTTTACTGTAGACAGCAGCATCCTTTGTTCTGCCAAGTAAAAAGCAGCTGTAATAAGACTGGGTTCTTTGCTTCTGTCTCTATTTTTAGTAAATCAAGGATATGTCTTAGAAAATATTTCCTGTGATCATTTTCCCCCCTTTTCCTTATAGTGCCCAATGGAAACTAATCATCTTTAGAAAAATTAAAGTCTAAATCATACAACATGTTGATTCAAATTCTGTGGATCATGAGGCTAGAATGGATTTGACATTTCTAATAACAAAACGATTGCAACTAAGAATGCAGAAGGGATAAACATGGTATTAATGTTGCATCACACACTCAGGGAATACTTCTGTGTTTAATCAGTTCACTTAGGTAAAATAGAGTGACTCTCGGGCAGAGGCTGTAAACATAAGTGGTAGGAAAAGTTTCTATTTCTCTTTTGGTTCTTCTAGTTTTTATTTCATTCTTGTTTATAAAAGTCTTGTGACAAGAATTACTGGTATTCAAAACATCTACTCTGACAGGACTGTCCTTGCTTATCGATTTGAAGCAGCTGCAAAACCTGAGGGGATCAAATGAGTTTCCAATTTCCAGAGGCATTCAGAAATGCCTATGATATATCCCACATGATCAGGGTTGTTTTGCATTCTTGGAATAAAGCTTGTTGGGCTTCTGGGTTCTCCTTGGATCTCGGCGAAGGCTTTGCAATTCCTGTGTGTACTTTTGAAAATATTCGGATACCAAATGAAAAGTTAGCCAGCCTGAGATGCTGCCCCTAAATGTTTGCAGTCAGTTCAAACCCTGTTCAAGGTTAGGCTGGCTTTCCTCCAGCTGGGGTGTTCCATGTAAAATAAAATGTTGCCAGCTGCGGTCAATTATTTGATTTCCCTCTGAAACTCGAGAAACCTGTAATCACTGTTAATATGGTAAAAATTGATCAAGTGTGACATGCTGTAGAGTTCACTGATTGCAATAGCCTTGTAGGTACCAACTCAGAGCAGTACCCACTGATTAGTTTCTAGATCTCTAGAGCTGCAGCGAGAGTTAGGTTAACCCTTAGACTTCAAAGTTAGCTTTAGTCACATGATGGAGAATTGGTTAAAAGACCTATAGTCTATTTATCTGAGAGAACGGAATCAACCATTAAATGTTTTTGCATGTTTAATAATGTAAGAATGCTTATAATAATTTGAATGAATAAAACACGACTCAGAGTTTTATATATAATGATTACGGTTGCATTAAAAAAAATCTGAGGTTAAAAAAATCTAGAAGAGGGGTGCCTGGGTGGCTCAGTGGGTTAAAGCCTTCGCCTTCGGCTCAGGTCATGATCCCAGGGTCCTGGGATAGAGCCCCACATAGGGCTCTCTGCTCAGCAGGGACCCTGTTTCCCTTCCTCTCTCTCTGCCTGCCTCTCTGCCTACTTGTGATCTCTGTCAAATAAATAAATAAAATCTTAAAAAAAAAATCTAGAACATCAAAACAGCATTTTTTCATTTCCCTTTCTACCAAGCCAAATGTATTGCTTCAAAAAGTACAATTGGCAATCTGCATATGATTTGAGGGAAATGCGAGGAAAAAATAAAGGAAAACATAAAGCACTAAAAGCACCAAAATTGTAAAGAACCAAAACAAACAAACAAAAAAACCCAATATAAAAAAGTGAAAAATAGAGGAATGTGAGGGCCCAGATATACACTTTCACAAGTCATGCCAAGAAGTTAATTCCCATACTATGTGTGCTTTGGTGATAAATTCTTGGAAATCTTAATATGCTGATTAGCTTTGGAGGAGGTATTAATGATGAGGCCATATAATTCTGTATAATTATCCATAGAGGGTATAAAACAGGGTGAGTTCAGGAGCTAGTCGTAAATTCAGCATCATGTCAGATTTCAGTCTTCTCACCTACAGTGGTGACTAATAGCATTACCTACCCTGCAGGACTACTAGACAACCAAATGAGGTGATGTACAGAAAACATTTAATGAACTGCCATCTGTAGGTTTTTTTTTTTTTTAGATTTTATTTATTTATGAGAGAGAGAGAGAACACGAGCAGGAGGGGAGAGGGAGAAGGAGAGGCAGACTCCCCACTGAGCGGGGAGCCTGACTTGGAATTCAATTCTAGGACCTGGGGATTTGACCAGAGCTGAAGGCAGATGCTTAACCAACTGAGCCACCCAGGTGCCCTGTAGAGTTTTTTGTTCTGTTTTTCTTTCTTTTTTTTTTTTAATGACACAATATATAATCAGCATTAAAAAATATTTTCAGGGGCACAAAATATTTTTAAATCTCTCTGATGAAGGGGGTGCCTGGGTGGCTCAGTTGGTTAAGTGCACACTCTTGATTTCAGCTCAGGTCATCATCTCAGGGTCGTGGGATCAAGCCCCACCGTGGGCTCTGTGCTCAGCATGGAGTCTGCTTTTTCCTCTCCCTCTACTCCTCCCCTTGCTTGAGAGTTCTCTCTCTAAAATAAATAAATAAAATCTTTAAAAACCTCTCTGTTGGAGATTCCATGGCATTGTCTTTTGCTGCCTCTCTGGGTCTAAGCAATTCTGTCTTTTGTTAACCTGAATAGTTTATATGCATCTTTTGGGATTTGCTCCAGCATTGCCTTCTCTGTGTTCTACTTTTGGCCCTTAAAACTTAAAAAATCATTTTTTGTATTCAACGATCATGTCATTTTGGAGCAGGAAAAAGCCCAGTTTTAACTTTGGCTCAATATATCTGACTAATCAGCAGACTTCTGAGACAATGGCCAAGGACTAGAGCCGAAGTTCTTGTTTCATCTTCTGGGGGTCACAGTGTCATCTAACTTGAATAAAAGCTCTTGAAATCCCATCATTTTTATTTTATCGTATTATGTTTTATTTATTGATGTGGAATTGACATGCATTATCAGAGGAGTTTCAGGTGGTCTGCATAATGATACACTGAGAAGTTATCATAACAAGAAGTCTAGTGACTGTCTCTCACTTTATGAGTTCAGTGTTGTTGACTGTATTTCCCAGACTCTCCATGACCGGTTTATTCTAGAATTAGAATTATTCTATAATTAAAAGTGTGCATTCCTTAATCCGTTCACTTGAACTCCCCCGTCCCCTGTGGGAACCACCAATCTGCTGTCTATGAGTCTGAAGCCCATCATATTTTAAATTCCAATTTCGACTATTTTATAGCTCCTTAGACTTATGATTTTATTAGTAATAATGACTCAAAAGGGGAGTAGGGAGCACAAAGTCTTTGAGTTTCCTGCGTGCATTGGACCATTTAAAGAAACCAAACAAAACATCTCCCTCACAGTTCACAGGCCCTTTGGTCATGCCTCTGAAGAGTGGCCAGGACAAACTGGCTGGCTGTGGTGGCTTTTACCTGTTTAAGGGAGGTCATCAACTTGGTGCTACCTCAGTCAAGAGGGCTTCTCACAAAGGTTACATCTCTGGGTCAGGTCAAGGACTGGAACCACCCACCACCATAGCCTAGAAGCTCTGTCTCCCGTTGATGACTGGACTAGGTGCAGGGCCATACTCCTCATCTGGTCTCTCTACCACCACAGGGTGTGTTTTAATTCCTACCCCTGGGCCTTTGATCAAGTCCTTCCAGGTCCTCTGACCAATGTCAGTCACCTGCAAGCTCAGAAGGGTTTGGAATTACTGTGTACAAATTTGTCCACTTCTTGCCCCGCTGCTTTCAGATTCTGCACGTCAACAGTTTGTGGGAGTAGGTTCAAGGTGAGCACTCTAGGACATATCTAAAAACACTGAGAACCTAGTGCACTCTTAAAGGCGCATAATAGTATGTGTCTGACATGGACAGGTGTTCAAATTACACCTATGGTGTTTCCTTCCACTTTTGTTTTCCCTGGGTTTTACAGATAACTTCAAAGACAAGATTCAAGATTTCATGGAATTCTCAGCAGGTAGTTTTCACAATGAACATACATTCCCAGCACTGTTTAGAATATCATGAACAAAAGAACAGATGTGTTTTCACTTGGAGAATAACCACAGTACCCTTCTCATGTATTCTTTATGCTCATTTGGCCTACTGTAAACACAGAATAAATATTTAACGTATTTTATTGTCATTGGGCATAGAGACAAACTGGCACTCAAATTCCTTATAAATGCCACATGCCTCTTGGTGATTTCTCCTCAACTGTGGGTTGGTAAATGTTCCTGGGGCAACCAAATAATACGCTCGATTTTTGGCTAATTGTACTTGGTTTTCTAATCAAGGTCATTCATGCAACCAAGATGAAAATACTGAAATTTGAATCCATTGGTCAACCTTTAAGTTTCCTATACCAAACTTTTTCTACTACTTATGACTACATGTTAAATGATTACCTAAGTTAAAAGAAAACCCCTAAATCAAATCAGCTGGTGGTAATGGGGGCCGGTTAAACCAGAAAATGTGGAGATTTGTGTGATTGTGTTATTTTATCTAAACATAAACTTTACCCCAAAGCAGTGTCTCATTTCCATTTGGAACATTGCAATTGGTGTTTTTTCCATTGTCTATTTTGGTCCTTATGAAAAGAAAGTGGAAAATGGCCTGATGAGGTGGCATAAGGCTTAAATCCACACCCGGTGTCTAACTTTTCTCCCCACAGGATTCAGTCTACAAAGTCTCCAACACTTGCTGCTATTAATAAAAACTGAATAAAATGATGCCTTTGTCTGAAGACATTAGCAGAATTGCAGCCGCTTTCCAAAGTATTGGGGGCTGAGAGGAGGGTGTGAGGAGGCCAGTTGCCCAGGGTGCTGTCCTAAAGGGCTGTTCTATTTGTTAAGGGGAAAGGCACTCAGCCAGCCAGCCATGAACCATAGGGCTTTGTCGCCAACCTAGGTGTCCATGCTGCTTGAACAGTTCTGCTTACTTTAAGCAGTTCTACAACATGTGCTCAGGGATTCTAAAGACCGTTTATATATTTTATTGAAACAAGTTTTAAAAAGCTGGACAAGCAGTATTGCTCTCTGTTCATGTTAACAACTTAAATTATTACTTAAATTTATTGTCCCATTTAGCTCTTATTTGAGGATACTACAATGTTGTAGCAGTCCTGGCAAAACAGTAAGATCACCTAGAAACTCTGGGCCCCATCAGAGCCCAACTGAAACTACTTTCTGGGAATAGGTCCTAGGAATCTCTACATCATAAATGTTTCCCAAGTGATTCTGATATACAGGGAGGGTTCAGTGAGAATCATGTGGCATTGCTTACTATTTTAACCTCAAAGTTTACCTCACATCAGAAACACCTGACGAGCCCATGAAATCCAACTTGCTGAGCCCTCCTCTGGGAGTTTCTGACTATGTCTGGGTGAGTCGGGAGAGTTTCCCTTCTACCAAATTCCAGTGCTCATTGACGCTGCTCCAGGGATCACACTTTGAGAACCAGTGCTCTGATATGAATCCTGACTCATTCTGCATATCCTAAGGTATTTTCACTCTTAGAAAACCTCCAGAAGTGCTGTTGTTGTTCATGATAAAGTTTTGGAGAAGGAGATAGAGTTGGTGCCACATGGCAATGGTGGAAGAAAAAGACTTAAGAAAAGTGGAGAGAAAAATGGTGAGAATTTATAAAAGTTGAAGGTTTAAATGTGAAAAGTGCTTCCTGGGCAGAGAATTTTTATCAGAGAAGTTTGAGGGGAAGCTATAAGGGATGTAAAAAGATTTAAAGGAAGGGCACCTGGGTAGCGTGTTTATAGGCATTGCCCTCCCCACACTTTTTCCTTCTTCATTTCCACCTCTAGAAAACAACAACAAGCTAACATCAACAACTCCCTATGAAACAAAAATTAGAAGGAATGGAGTTTCAAAGCCTCAAAAGACTGAATTCTTGGGGCCTGAGCAAAAAGAAATTTGCTTGAGTCTAGGGGAAACTGTGTTCTGGACTGAGATGGGGGTAGAGGGAAATGTGAACAAATTTATCCAGCGTTTCCCATCACCCTTTGGTCAAAAGAAATCCTGGGGTGTGACAGACCCCTGCACTTCAGTTGTGTGTGTGAGAGTGGTGGTGGAGTGGGAATGATGAGGTGCCCAGGAGGGCTCCACAGAGGCAGGGCCCCCAGGTGGAGGTGAGTGTCTCTGGAGAGTTGTCAGAGTTGACATAGGGCTGGGACAAGATACATGAGGGCAAGAGAGTCTGGGGGGTGGGATGTGCACAAGAGGCATGTGATTTTCAGTGGAGATGGAGCATAGATTCTGGTGGAGTAGACCAGGGTATCCACCACAGAACTCAATTGCTCATGACTGGAATCTACACGGGAAACAACCAGCCACACAATCCCGATTAACCATTTGGTTCAAAGTTCTGTCTAGAGTTACTAACTCTGCAAATTAAATAGAGGTAAGCTTCACCTTTGTTTAAAGTGCCCATTTTCACTACAGGAAGCATGAACAAGCAATATAAAATGACCCAAAAACAAAATGGGGGACCATGGGCTGTGGTTATCAACAAACAGGTTCACTGATTTCTGAATTAGTGAAAGTGAGTGCTATTGGGATGGGAAAGAAATGGAATTTAAAATTTACTCTAGAAGAATCAGATGGAATTCACTGTACCTTGGTATCATAGTTAATCTTTTATCCACAAATAATAGCAAATAACTTCTGGCATTCCATGGTTATTAGGAAACCAACTGATTTAGCAATCAGAAAACCTGAGATCTAGTCCAAATTTTGTTGATTTTTTTTTTCTAGTCTTCTTACAGAATAATGTTCTCTAAGGGCAGCCCTGAGAAAGTAGCCTATGAAACAGAAGTGAAGAATCTGATGTTATGTCCTAGTTAGGCACCTAGTTTTTGAAGCATGAGCTAAATTTGTCTTCCTTGCCTGTCTTCAACTCAGATTCAAATTAATGAAAACTCATATTTGCTTCCCTGGGCTAGGGGGTGACGCCAAAATAAGGTTTAAGAGAGCACAAAGAAATCAGTAGAGCCTTGTCCTCTAGGTAGGAATGTACAGGACAAATGTTATGACAGTTCAATTTGCGTAAACAAGAAATTTGGCTACATTAGCACAATACCACAGTCGAGTTCAGTAACTTCAGTTTCTTTTTCTTTTCTGGAGGTGGAGGGGAGTTTACATTCCTCAAAGGACATTGACTAAAATAGATGAGAATTTAGACTGGAATCTTTTTTTGATAACAAACAGCAAACCCTCTTTGTTTCTTCTGTCACCCTCTATTCGTTCTGATACTGGCAAAGCAAAACAACAAAAAACTTCTTGAGATTCAGCCATTTATTTTCTATGAAAATTAAGTATATCTGTTCTTCATTCTTGGTCCTATTTCTACCTTACCTTCAAAGGTAATGCATCTTATAGCTGCAGTAGAAAGCTTTTCTAAAAAATTAAAATTCTAATGGAACAAGTGTAAACTCTAACTGGGTTATTAAGGATCTAATCAAGAATTTAAAATCTGATAATAATATTAGCTGTTTGATGTTATGGCTTTATTAAACCAATAAGAAAATGAGAATATTATTAAATAATTAAAAACCATCCTTTACAGTCATTTGTGACTTATCAATGACATTCTGCAGTTCTACTGAAACTTAAATTTTTTTTTTGGATTATTAATATAAAACTTATCCTTCCACTAGTTCCTGGTACCACCTCCCATTTTCTTTTTTTTTTTTTTCTTAATTTTTTTCTTATTTATCTGACAGAGAGAGACCACAAGTAGGCAGAGACGCAGGCAGAGAGAGAGAGAGGAGGAAGCAGGCTCCCTGACGAGCAGAGAGCCCAATTCAGAACTTGATCCCAGGACCCTGAGATCATGACCTGAGCTGAAGGCAGAGGCTTAACCCACTGAGCCACCCAGGTGCCTCACCACCTCCCATCTTCTTGCAGAGTTTTCTCATTCTATTTGGCTTTCTCCTTCCTGTTTCTTAAAAATCTCCCTATGGGTTATTTTATTATTATTATTGTTATTATTATTATTTTTTAGAAAGAGAGTGAAAACATGAGGGGAGGGAGAGGGACAGTGGCAGAGGGAGAGACAGAGAGAATCTCAAGCAGGCTCCATACTGAGCTTGATCTCACGACCATGAGATCATGATCTGAGCCAAAATCAGGAGTCTGATATGTGACTGAGCCCCCAGGTGCCCCCCCATAAGTTATTTTTGCCTCTACACATAAATGTACTCAAGATGTTCCCATTCTGAAAACAATTAGATCCTGTCTATCTACTGCTATATCTAGTTTTCTCTGTTCTTTTTTCCCTTCCTGTCTCCATTTATTTTTCTCCATAGCACCCCTCCTTCCCTGTCCTTCCCCTCCCTTCTCCTCCTATAACTTCTTCCTTTCATTCATTCATTGGGTAAGTACTATTGAGGGTAGGAGGTGCCTACGATGTGTCTAACACTTGGTGAGTTCTGGAAAACAGGAATGTACTGCAAAGACTGGGGTGTGCCCTCGTGGGGACTAATATTTGGCAAAGAAGACCAACGTTTGGTAAGTAATGGAGTAGCCTTGCCTTCACTTCTTACCTCAAATCTATTGGAGCTGGGCTTGATGCTCCAGCCCAGGCCATCAATGACCTCTCAGTTCCAAAAGCAATGAACCTTTCTGGTTCTACTTAAACTTTTAATTTCTTATCAGAGTTTATTACATTATTCTTCTGGAAACTTCTTTCTCATTTGCTTTGCATCACTGGCTTTATTCTTTCTTGTCCCCTAGACCCTTTTGGTAACTTTTCCTATGCTCATCAGTGAAACTGGTGACATTTCATAGTGCTCTATGATTACTCCTTTTATAAATTTTCTTCTCTGATTTCCCGAGGCAAACCCATTGCCATGCATTCTGTTACAACCAATGCACTGGGAACTACATATTCAATCATATATCTTTCCCAAGGATGAGTTCCATCTATCTAACTACTTGGTAGCATCCTATCTCAAACTCAACAGGTTCTAAGTTGAACTCATTGTTTTAAAAACTGGGCTTCCTGTCTTATTTTAGAGAATACCCATACAATCACCTAAACTAGGTCGTTGTAAAGAAGAGCAGCAAGATTTTCAAGAACTGACTTTTATATGTAAGATTCAGACTGAGATTAAATGACAAGAAGGAGCCAATTACATAACTACCTGGGAGACAGCATATTCTAGGCAGAGGAGGCAAAGGCTCAGAAGTAAAGAATGATCCTGAGGAGTTCACAGGACAGAAAAAAGACCAGTGTGACTGGAGGGTAGTGTGAAAGACAGAGGCTAGTATCCAGGTGAGCTTGGGAAATTGGCAGAAAATTACAGCAATGTTGTAGGTCACCAAAAAACTTCAATTTTATTCTACATAAAACGGGATGCCATTGAGGGATTCTTCAGCTAGAGAATCTCATTTGATTATACTTTATAAAAATTACTTCTACCACTCAATAAATACCACTCACAAATGTGGTATTCAGCTAGGAGACTGTTTAGGAACACAGACAAGAGATGCTGAAAGTTGGAAATAGTAGTACCAGGGGAGCTGGAAGGAGAAGAGGGCAAGATATATTTTGGAGGTAGCATCAATAAGACTTGCTGGCAAATTGGGTAATAGAAGGTTAAGTGAAAAAAGGCATCAAAGATTACTCCTATGTTTTTGGTATGAGTAGCTGTGGAGCCATTTTACTGAGATGAAAAGATCATAGGAGGAAGTAGAATTTTGGGAAGGGGGAGGCAGAGAGAAAGTTTTGTTTTGATTATGTAAAGTTTGAAATACCTTTAAGATCTCCAAAGGGAAATGTCAAGTAGGCAGTTGGATGAATCTGGAACCTGGCAGAGGCTAAATGAGACCTGAGTGTGGGAGCCATTGACAAATAAATGGTATTCGAAGTCTTGGAAATGAATAAGATTGTCCGACAATCTTAGTGAATGTAGGCAGAGCAGAGGCTCGGAGGGCTGAGGATGGAGTTGTGGGTTACACTAATGTTTAATGGTCAAGTAGGAGAGAATCAGGTGGACTAGTTACAGTGAGCAAGCAGAACCCAAGAGAATCTAGTGTCACTGAAGCCCAGAGAGGAGCTGGCTTTACTAGAGCCATCAGTGCTACTGAGAGGTTAAAAAAATAGGGCAGAAAAGGGGTCCTAGGATAGTTTGATAATGACCTTGACAAGAGCAGTTTTGGATTAAAGATAATCCTGCCTTTGAAAATGAGGGCTTCAAACAGCCCTGATACACTTTACTTGTATTATTCTTTAAGTTTACAAATGCCTGTATTAACACTGCTTAAGTCCTTTATAATAGTGAATAACAGTCACTGTTAATGAAAGCTTACTACAGAGAATAGTGTGTGCAAAAGCATAGTTAGCCAGAAAATGGTATGACCTTTTAGAAGTTGGGATTAGTTGAATATGGCTGAAGTTTATAGTATGTAGGGGAGAATGAAGGTGGAAGAGGATCAAAAAGAGTCAAAGTGAGGTTGGGGCAGGTAGACAGGACAGATTAAAGACAGTAATGTTTTATAGTTTTGTAGTTTTTCAGCATTTTGTCATTTTCCTCATATAGATCTTACATATTTTGTTAGATTTATACACAAGTATTTCGTCTTTAGGGATATTAATGTAAATGATATTGTGCATTATTTCAAATTCCACTTGTTCATTGCTGGTATATAGAAAAGTGATTGACATAATTTCTTCTATGAATTTTCTAAAAGGAGGTTTGATTTGTTGATTCTTTAGGATTTGCAGATGATCATGTCATCTGCAAATGAAGGCAATTTTATTTCTCTGTTCCCAATTTGTATGCCTTCATTTCCTTTTCTGATTGCATGACCAAGACTTTCATTACAATGTTGAAAAGCAGTGGTGAGAGGGGAAATCTTTGCCTTGTTCCTGATCTTAGAAAAGCTTAGAGTTCCTCACCATTAAGTACAATGTTAGCCATAAGTTTTTTGTTTAATTTTTTAAAAATGAAGTTGAGGAGCTTTCCTCTATTCCTAACTTACCAAGGGTTTTTATCATGAATGAGTGATGGATTGTTCAAATATTTTTTCTGGGACGCCTGGGTGGTTCAGTCAGTTATGCTTCCTACTCTTAATTTCGGCTCAAGTCATGACCAGAGGGTCCTGAGATTGAACCCTCTGTCTGGCTCTGCTCTGGATGGAATCTATTTGAGAGTCTCTCTCTCCCTTTTCCTGTGCATCCCATTCCCTGCATATGCACTCTTTTTCTCTCAAATAAAGAAAAAATCTTAAAGTTTTTTCTGTATCTGTAGGTAAGATCCTGTGGTCTTTCTTTTTTCTTTTTTTTTTCTGCTTGTTGATGTGATGAATCACATTTACTTCAACTTTTAATGTTCACCCTTGGTAGATTGTGTCTTTCAAGGACTGTCTATTTCTAGGCTAACAAATTTGTGGGCATAGAGTTGCTGATAGTATTCTTTTAGTATCCATAGGATCTGTAGTGATGTCCCTTTTTAAAAATTTCTGATATTATTAATTTGTATTTTCTTTTTATCTTAGCCAGGCTAGAAGTAGTATTTTTTTTAATGGCTTTTGGGTCTTTAAATTTTCTTTAGTTCCTATGTCCAATTATTTCTGCTTGAATAATTTCTTCTGCTGGCTTTGGAATTAATTTTCTCTTCTTTGTAGTTTTCTAAGGCAGAAGCTTAGATGATTGATTTTTAGATTTTTATTTTCTAGTGCATACATTCAATGCTATATATTTAGAAGCATAGCTTTTGCTGCATCACACACACTTTATTAAGTTGGGTTTGCATTTTCATTTAGTTCAAAATACTTTAAAATTTCTCCTGAGATTCCTTCTTCCACCAACGTGTTGTTTAGAAGTGTGTTGTTTAATTTTCATATATTTCAGGATTTTTCAGTTATCTTTGTTACTGATTTCTAGTTTAGTTCCATGTCTGAGAGCAGACATTGTGTGATTTCCATTGTTTTAAATTTGTTAAGATGTGTATTATGGTCTACAATATGTTCTGCCTTGGTGAATGTTCAGTGTTAACTTGAAGAATGCATATTCTGCTATTTGAGATAGTCTACAAGTGTTATAGTTAGTTGATTCATGTTTAGTTCAAATATTTTCATTTTTCTCCTTGCTGGATCTGTCCATTTCCAATAGGGAGGTAAAATCTCCAACTATAATAATAAACTTGCAGTTCTATCAGTTTTTGCCACATGTATTTTAGATGCTTTGTTGTAAGGCATGTATATGTGAAAATCATTACAGTTTCTTAGAAAATTGACTTCTTTGTCATTACAAAATGCCCCTCTTTGTCTCTGGTAACTTTCCTTGTTCTGAAGTCTACACTCTGAAATTAATACAGCTATTTCTGCTTTCTTTTGGTGTTAGCATGGTATTTTTTTCTTCATCCCTTTACTTTTAATCTATATAGAACTTTAAAGTACATTTCTTGTGTGCTTTGCTGGCTGTCAGTAGAGCATGTGACTCTTGATCTCAGGGTGTAAGTTTGAGCCTCATGTTGGGTATAGAGATTACTTAAAAATATAAACTTTGAAGTGGGTTTCTTGTACCCACTTATAAGTCAAGTCATTATGTTGTACATATTAAATTTCTACAGTGCAATATATCAATTGTATTCTGATAAAACAAAGAAAAAACCCCCAAAGATAACAAGTATTGAAGATATGGAGAAAAGGGAACTCTTGTACAGTATTAGTCAGAATATAAATTCTGAGGTGCCTGGGTGGCTCAATGGGTTAAGCAGATGACTCTTGATTTTGGCTCAGGTCATGATCCTGGTGTCATGGGATCAAGCCCTGAGTTGGGTTTCACACACAGCGTGAAATCTACTTGTCCTTCTCCCTCCATTCCTTCTCCCCAGCCCCCATCGTACACTCACTCTCAAATAAATAAATAAATAAATAAATAAAATAGAATGTAAATTGGTACAGCCAACTTATAATTACAATTTGTGGAAAAACTGCATGGGGGTTTCTATAAAAATTAAAAATTAAACTACCTTATGATCCAGCAGTCCCATATATGAGTATATATCCAAAGGAACAAAAATCAGTCTCAAAGAGGGGAGGAAAATAATACAGTGAGTTTCTTGTAGATAACCTATAGAATATTTAAGTGTTGCTGTAACTTTGTCTTTAGCAAATTTAAGCCTTATTTGATGTTAAAGCATACAGTAGGTGCTTAATAAATGTTTGAGTTAATGAGTGATGATATTGAATTGTCATTGACATTTTTGAATGTCATTTTGAATAAGTGTCATTACTGAATGTTACTAGTGAATGACAAATGTCATTTAAAAATACTGGTTTTTTTTTTTTATTGCTAACTAAAAAATTGGTATTGTGGTTATGTTGATAAAAAAGGAATCCTTACATGAAATACATGTCAAAGTATAGTTGATTCATTATTTTTTTAATTCATATTTATGAATTTGCCTACTCCCTAGAATGTATTTGTAACCCCAACATCAATACTCATGATGGTGCCATGGTCATTTCCAGACAGGTGCAGAGCATCGCAAAATTTGAGTGTCCTGATGCACACTTCTCCAGCTTTGGTTGAGGAAGGTGGCTCTCTGCCTTCTTTCAGTTCTCATACCATAAAGAAGAATTCTTATGGTCTATTTAATGCCATGTTTTTCATTTTGGGTGCTTTGTTATTTTGCTGTTTTAAAATGGCCTCTAAACATAGTGTTAAAGTGCTGTCTAGTGTTTCTAAGTACAAGGAGGCTGTGATGTACCTTATAGTGAAAACCCTCATAAAGTAAGGTTATATATTCACTAGTTGTCACAAATGTGACCAGAGGCTTACAGGAACCTAATCCCTAGGAACAGTGGTTCAGTATTTGCTAATGAAAATTTTGTGATGAATTTATATGATGATGAACAAAATTAACAGAAAAGTAAGAAGTGACTGCATTTATTGATGAAGTGATGGAGTGACTAGGGGTTGCTTAAAATAATTCAGGAAGTACCCAAAATTGTGTCAGGGCATAGATGAAACACATGGGCAATGAGTTGAAAATTGGTAAAGCTGTGTGATGGGTACTTGAGGGCTCATCAGACTATTCTCTCTCTTTTGGTATATGTTTGGCATTTTCAATCATAAAAAGTTATTTTTAAATCCAATTATAAGTATTTGCAGCCTTGACTTACAAATTTTTTTTTAAAGATTTTATTTATTTGACAGACGGAGGTCACAAGCAGGCAGAGAAGCAGGCAGAGAGAGAGGAGGAAGGAGGCTCTCTGCTGAGCAGAGAGCCTGATGCGGGGCTCGATCCCAGGACCCTGGGATCATGACCTGAGCCAAAGGCAGAGGCTTTAACCCACTGAGCCACCCAGGTGCCCCGAGTTACAAATATTTTCATGAATGTTTGATGCTTATGATCAATTTCAGCACTTGACTCAAAAATTTCATAATTCTTTTAACCTCTTGTTTCCTCCAGTTCTACCCCATTCTATTGTCGTAAGAGAAAATGAAAGAAAGTTAGAACACAGTCTGAGGGCTTTGAAAATAGTTTGATTAAATTGCACAGACCCAGAAAAATTATGTCTTGTAGGGTTCTGTCTGGCTCTCTAGAGCAGTTGACACATTAAACAAGTTAGGTGTTTCCAGGGATTTTATTTATATAGCTCTTTTGCCTACTTCAAGGACTCCATGACATCCTGTGCTCTTTTGTTTTTCTGAGATTAAAGATTCTCTAAGAGAACCCACCTAGTAAGCATTAACCCTTACACACTGGGTCCAGAAGTGACTGAGAGAGTTTTTTCCCCTTAAACTACAGAACATTCTCTTCTTAGTTTCATGTTGACCTTGACCCTAAAGTATAGAGGACAACCTTGGGCCTGCCCTTGATAGAAGAAGAATGAATTGAAGAAGAAGAAGGAATTAACCTTGAGGTTGACTCACAGAGAGGCAGGGATAGGCCATCAGCTCTGTTTGTTTGTTTGTCTTAATAATTAAAAGAAATAAAAAACCAGAAGTGAAAGAAACAGGAGAGAAATACAGGGAAAAAATAACATAATTGTACCTTGTGCTTTCCTAATGTTTCTTGCCTGTGGGGCTCAAAATATTCTCTAAACATTAACTCAAACATCAGTAGCTCCAAGGTACAGACAGGGCAAACATTACTGCCTTCATCTGAAAGATGAGGTTAAACAGGGCAGGGAATCGACAGAGCCAAGATTAGGACTCTCAACTTGGGTGCTGTTCAGCAACCAGCTAAGTTAACTCTAGGACCCTTACTGTCCTTTAACTGGGTGGTTCTTCATTCCTCTCCTCAGTTGTAATTTCATGCCTCACCACAGGCCTCTTGTGATCTCTCTTCTCTCAGTGAGGTCTTCCCAAACCACCCCATTCCTCCACCCCTCATGGCTTCGTCACTCTCTCCCTTTCTCTAGCTTTATGATTTCTTTTGCCCTTATCATCTGACACATTGTTTATTCCTGGTTTCCCTTTATTAGCATGCCCCATGAGAGAGTATACACTGGTGTATCTCCAATGCCTGCTGAGCCCAAAGGAGATGCTGAGTAAATATTTATTAACTCCCTTTTATTAAAACCTGCTTTTAGTTAAAATCCAATAGTTATCTCAAGGTGCTTGAGACAGCTTAATATAAGATGTCTTCTGGGGGTTGCTTTCATTATAATAGGAGAAACCTTGCTGTGAGTTAGCCAAGGGAACATGCTCTAATTCATAACAACTAATAGATTCAAGAAAGTATTTTTGCACAGCAAGGGATTCTTTTGATGATCTCTGAGCTAAGCCTAAGGCTTAGCTTCCCAAGCTTCCCAAGAGCTATCATCAGAGACAGAGTGAGAGGAAAAAAGTAGATGAGAAATAGACTTTGTGTAATGTACATCAGTAGTGCTGAGAAATCAGAGGGATGCTCCTTTTAGAGGCCAGACTCTCCCCTCACTAATCATGGATAAAGCAGAGAAATCTCTTTCCTACTGGCTTGTCTATTGATGAAGAGTTTCATGCAGTTTCCTAGTGCCAGTCTTTGAACAGTTAGGTGGCATGAAGGGTGAGCCTTTTCTCACAGAAACTCATCAGAGCAAATTGTAATTAGGAGCAAATCAGAATATGATCATACTTCTAGTAGCTTTTGAAAGGTGCAATGGCAGGTTAAAGTCTATTTAGATGATGGTCCATATTATGGTTGTTGTGTAAGTTTATTTATTTATATTTTTAGAAAGTGTGTGCATACACTCAGGGGAGTCTACTTCTCCCTCTGCCCTCTCCCTACCCCCCCCCCAGCTTGTGCTCTTGCTCTCCCTGTCTCTCTCAAAAATAAATAAATACAATCTTTGTGGGGAAAAAAAGAGTTGGATGATTCATCAATTGAGCCACCCAGGTATTCCTGTGTAAGTTTATTTTTATAAAAATTAATATTTTCATATTGATGACTTCTAATTGATTCTTTTTTTTTAAAGACTTTATTTATTTATTTGATAGACAGAGATCACAAGTAGGCAGAGAGGCAGGCAGAGAGAGAGGAGGAAGCAGGCTGTCCGCAGAGCAGAAAGCCTGATGCAGGGCTCGATTCCACGACCCTGGGATCATGACTTGAGCTGAAGGCAGCGGCTTTAACCCACTGAGCCACGCAGGTGCCCCTTCTAATTGATTCTTAATTGCTGCATATATTTTGGAATTTTTGTGTTCATTTGCTTTTGTTTACACCCAACTTTGTTCAAGGAAGTGTTTAAGAAAGCTTACATAAAATAAAAATTAAAAATTGGTGAAAGGAAATTGATGTAAAGGCAAAGTGAATAGGACAGGTGAGACAACAATAATGCCTAAATTCCAACCACAACCTGAGTGGGAGGCACTTCTCTGAGCACTTTGCATATATGAACTCATTTAATCCTGACAACAACCCACAGGATTGGTAGTATTATTCTCCATTTTATAGGCGAAGTAACCGAGGCACTGAGAAGTGATGGAGACTATAAGTAGTAAGGGGTAGACCTCTGGAGCTCAATCAGCCATTCTGGCTACATAATGCTTTACTGATTTAACAATGAAGCTACAAAGTAGAAATTGTAAGATCCTGCAATCCTGCTAGAGACTGACCACAAGTTTACCTCTAAGATTTTTGGCAGACAAAATTGAGAGGGAAAAAACGATCAGTTACATGATTCACAGTGTTGAGGAGATAAAAACAAGCTAGTTGCTCAAGAACAGCATAGTTATTTCTGTTTGGGAGACCAGGAAGAAAATTCTCTTATAAATTCTCACAAAGAACTCACTATGTAATGAAGTGGACACTATTCTCCAGTAAGGCTGTCAAATTTTCACAGGGCTGTTTCTTACAACATCCTTCACTGTGTCATAATGTATAACTAACACCAAAGCCAAATTCAGTAAAAAGCAATTCTACAGGGGTGTGGATTTCAGAAGATGTGGTCAGGTTTGTGGATCTCTGCTGGTCTGGCTTAATTCAGGAAAACATTTTAGGCTATTTAGGGGGAAGAATGGACTGTAGATTCCACAGGCCACTGTCCATAATGATTATTTCTCTCAATTGAGCTTTTGTAAAATTTTGAGTGGTAGCAAGTTTGAGGTTATTTCCTGACCAGCGCCTGGAGTGCACTCTTCTATGCTGCTGGTTAAACATGGAACTTTTGCAGCCAACTGAATCGGTTGAGGGAAAGACTTTTTTGTAAAACTGAAGAAATGCAAGGATATGGTTTGAATAAAGGTTCACCCAGTCTGCACACAACCACATTCAAAAGAATCAAGTCTGAGGCCATGACCATCCTCAAAATACATAGAGCCAAAGTGACTTTGTGGAGATCAAAAAGTTCTTTCTAGAGAATTTTGATCTAGAATTCTTTAAAAAAATTTTATTCAAGAATAATTGGCATACAATATTGGATTAGTTTTAGGTGTACAACCTAGTGATTTGATACTTATATACATTACACAGTGGTCACCACAATAAAGCTAGTTAGCATTTGTTGTCATGTTACAATAACTGTTATATTCTTGACTGTATTGCTGACTATATTCCCTTGCTGTATATCATATCCTCAAGTCTTATTTATTTCATAACTGGAAGATTACATCTCTTAATCCCCTTTACTTATCTTGTCCATCCCCCACCCCACTCTCCTCTGGCAACCATCACTTTGTTCTCTGTATTTATGAGTCTGTTTCTGCTTTATTTTTGTTTATTTTTCATGCTCCACATGTAAGTGAAATTGGATGGTATTTGTCTTTCTTTGTGTGACTTAATTCACTTAGCATAATACCCTCTAGGTCCAACCATGTTGTCAAAATGACAAATCTCACTCTTTGATGGATGAGTAATATTCTATTGTATGTATGCACCACATCTTCTTCATCCATTCATCTGTCAGTGAGCATTTAGGTTGCTTCCACATCTTTGCTATTGTAAATAATATTATAACAAATATAGGGCTACATATACAATTTTGAATTAGTGTTTTCATTTTCTTTGGATAAATAACTAGAAGTAGAATTGCTGTATTATATGGTATTTCTATATTTCATTTTTAGAGGAACCTCCACACTGTTGTTCACATGGCTGCACCTGTAGACATCCCTACCAACAGGGCACGGGGATTTCCTATTCTCAAGGTCTTTGCCAACATTTGTTATTTCTTGTCTTTTTGATACTAGCCATGCTGACAGGTATGAGATAATGACTCGTTGTGGTTTTGATTTGCATTCCCCTGATGAGTAGTGACGTTGAACACTTTTTCATGCATCTATTAGTCATCTGTACATCTTTGAAAAAATATCTGTTGAGGTCCTTTGCCATTTTTTAAAATTAATTTTTTTAAATGCTGAGTTTTAGTTCTTTATATATTTTGGATGTTAACCCTTCATCAGATATTATCATTTGCAGATATCTTTTCTCATTGAGTAGGTTGCCCTTGGATTTTTTTCAAAGATTTATTTATTTATTTGAGTGAGAGAGAGAGTGTATGTGAGCTGGGTGGGAGGGGCAGAAGGAGAGGGAGAGAGAGAATCCTCAAGCAGACTCCCTGCTGATTATGCAGCCTGATACGGGGTTTGATCCAAGGACTCTGAGATCAAGATCTGAGCCAAAATCAAGAGTTGGCCACCCAGGTGCCTCAGGTTGCCCTTTGATTTTATTGATGGTTTCCTTCACTGGATAAAAAATTTTTAGTTTGGTGTGGTTTTATTTGCTTATTCTTTAAAAAAACACACACTCACACCAAGACCAATGTCAGAAAGCTTATTGCCTCTGTTTTCTTCCAGGAATTTTATGGTTGCAGATAGTTAAGTCTTTCATCCATTTGGAGTTTATTTTTGTGTATGGTGTAAAAAGTGGTTCAATTTCATTCTCTTACATGTTGCTGTCCAGCTTTTCCAATACTATGTATTAAAGACTTTGTCTTTTACCCATTGTATATTCTTGCCTCTTTTGTTGTAGATTAATTGACCATATAAGTATGGGTTTATTTCTGGGTTCTCTAATTTGTTCCATTGATTTATGTGTCTATTTTTGAGCCAGTATCATACTAGTTTTATTACAGTAGCTTTGTAGTATAGTTTGAATTTGGGAGCATGATACCTGTGGGTATCAATTTGGGAGCAAGATTGCTTTGGCTCTTTAGGGTCTTTTGTGGTTCCTTACACATTTTAGGATTACTTGTTCTAATATTGTGAAAAATGCCATTGGTATTTTGTTAGGTGTTGCAATGAATTTGTAGATTGTTTTGGGTAATATAAACAGTGTAACAATATTAATTCTTCCAATATATGATAAGGTATTCCATTTGTTTGTGTCTTCTCATCAAACTTACATAGTTTCCAGAGTACAGGTCTTTCACTTTCTTGGTTAAATTTATTTCTAGATATTTTGCTCTTTTTGATGCAATTTTAAATGGGATTATTTTCTGAATTTCTTTTGATAGTTTGTTATTAGTGTATAGAAATACAACATATTTATATTTCTGTATACTGATTTTATATCTTGCAACTTCAATGAATTCCCTTATTCTAATAGTTTTGGGTAGGGCTTTAGGGTTTCTTATATATAGTATGTTATCTGTGAATGGTGACACTTTTTTTCTTTCCCAATTTGGATGTTTTTATTTCTTGCCTAATTGATATATCTAGGACTTCCAGTACTGTGTTCAATTAAAATGGTAAAAATGGGCATCCTTGTCTTATTCCTGATCTTAGAGGAAAAGGTTTCAGCTTTTCACTGTTGAGTATGTTACCTATAGGTTTGTCACTCATTTCCTTTACTATGTTGAGGTACATTCTATACTCACTTTGTTGAGAATTTATCACCAATGGCTGTTGTACTCTGTCAAATGCTTTTTCTATGTCTATTGAGATGATCATGTAATTTATATCCTTTGTTTTGTTAATGTGGTATATCACATTAATTGAGTTCCACATATTAAACCATCCTTTCATCCCTGGAATAAATCCCACTTGATCATGGTTTGTGATTTTTAAAAATGTATTGTTGAGGATTTTTACATCTATGTTAATTAAGGATACTGGACTCTAATTTCCTTTTTCTGTTGTGTTTTTGTCTAGCCTAGATATCAGGGTAATTCTGGACTTATGGAATGAACTCAGAAGCATTCATTCTCCATCAATGTTGTGAAATAGTTAGAAATGGTAGATATTAACTATTTTTAAAATGTTTGGTAGAAGTAGCCCATGAAGCCATCTTGTGCTGGAGCCATCTGGTCCTGGACTTTTGTTTCCTGGGAGTATTTTGATTATTGGTTCAATTTCATTACTAGTGATTGGTCTGTTTACTTTTTCTATTTCTAGATAGAATGAATAAATCAACGGATTCATTCTTGGAAGATTGTATGTTTCTAGTAATTTGTCCCTTTCTTCAAGATTGTTCAATTTATTGCCATGTAATTGTTTGTGGTAATCTTTTATGATCCTTTGTATTTCTGTGGTTTCATTTGTAACTTCCCCTTTTCAATATCTGAATTTATTTGGAGACTTCTTTTCCCTTGGTGAATCTTGACGCTTCCTGGTGGTCTAGTGGTTAGGATTCGGCGCTCTCTCTCTCTCTCTCCCTTGGTGAGTCTTGCTAAAGGTTTGTCAATTTTATCTTTTGAAAGAATGAGCTTTTAGTTTCATTGATATCTATTTCATTTATTTTTACTCTGATCTTTATTACTTTCTTATACTAACTTTGTGCTTTATTCTTCTTTTCCCATTTCTTTCAGGTGTAAGTTTAGTTTATTTGAGATTTTTCTTCTCTTTTCAGGTGGGCCTCTAAAGCTATAAACTTTCCACTTAGAGTCACTTTTACTGCATCCCATAGATTTTGGAGGACTACACAGTCAAATCCTTTTCATTTTCATTTGTCTCAAGATACTTCATTCATTTCTTCTTTGAGTTCTTCATTGACCCATTGGTTGTTTAGTAACATGTTGTTTAGTCTGCATGTTCATCTTTTTATTTTTCAGCTTTCATCTTATAAATTGATTTCTATTTTCATACTGTTATGGTCAGAAAAGATGCTTGATCTGATTTCAATCTTATTAAATTAAATTAATTCTTATTTTGTGCCTTAACATGTGATTTATCCTGGAGAATATTTCATGGACACTGGAGAAGAATGTATATTCTGCTGTTTTCATATGGAATGTCCTACATACATCTTTTAAGTCCATTGGTCTAATGTGCCATTAAGACCAATGCTTTCTTATTCATTTCCTGCCTGGATAATTTATCTGCTGATGTAAGTGGGGTATTAAAGGCCCCTGTTATTGTACTATTGTCAATTTCTCCCTTTGCATCTGTTTAATATTTGCTTTATATATTTAGGTGCTCCTATGTTGGGTACGTAAATATTTACAAATTTTATCTTCTTGCTGGACTTATCCCGTAATTACATAATTACATTATTATGTAACTCTCTTGTTGGTCTCTGTTATAGTCTTGTTTCAAAGTCTATTTTGTATTATATAAGTATTACTACCCCACCTTTCTTTTTGTTTCTATTTTTATGGAATATACATTCTTTTCAAGTGCACATGGAACTTCTGCAGAACAGATTACACACTAGGTCACAAATCAGGCCTCAACACGTACAAAAGGATTGAGATCATGCCATGTGTATTTTTCTGACCACAATGCTATGAAACCTGAAGTCAACTACAAGAAAAAATTTGGAAAGTCTACAAATAACATGGAGGTTAAAAAAACATGCTACTAAAAAAAATGAGTGGGTTAACCAGGAAATTTGTTTCTATGTATTTTTATTTATTATAGAAACAAATTTATTTATTACAGAAACAAAGGAAAATGCAGTGGTCTAAAATCTTTGGATTGCAGCAAAAGCAAGTCCTAAGAGGGAAGTGTACAGCAATATAGGTCTACCTCAAAAAACCAAGAAAAATCTCAGAAAAAAAACCCAACTTCACTTTACACTTAAGTGAGCTAGAAAAAAGAACAAAGACTAAAGCCTGCAGAAAAAGGGAAATAATAAAGATTAAAAGAGAAATAAATTGTGTAGAAACAAACCCAGTAAAACAGATCAATGAAAGTAGGAGCTGGTTCTTTGAAAAAATTAATAAAATTGGTAAGCCCCTAGCCAGACCTACAAAAAGAAAAGAGACCCAAATAAATCACAAATTAGAAGAAAGAACAAATAACACTACAGAAATACAAACAATTACAACAGAATATTATGGAAAACTAAATGCCAACAAATTGGGCAACCTTAAAGAAATGGATAAATTTCTAGAAATACAACCAACAAAACTGAAACAAGAAGAAAGAGAAAACTTGAACAGACCAATAACCAGCAAAGAAAATTGAATCAGTAATCAAAAATTTCCCAACAAACAAAAGTCCAGGGCCAGATGGCTTCACAGGTGAATTCTACCAAACATTTAAAGAAGAGTATACTCACTATTCTCCAACTATTCCAAAAAACAGAAATGAAGAGAAAATTTCCAAATTCATTCTATAAGGCCAGCATTACCCTGATACAAAAACCAAAGACTCCACTAAAAACAAGAACTATAGGCCAATATCCCTGATGAACATGGATTAAAAAATTCTCAATAAAATACTGGGAAATAAAATCCAACAGCACGTTAAAAGAATCATTCACCATGATGAAGTGGGAGTTATTCCTGGGCCACAAGGGTGGTTCAATATTTGCAAAATCAATCAATGTGATCCTTTCTTTTGAATAAAGATTTTATGTATTTGAGATGGAGCAGAAGCATGAGCGAGGGTGGAACTTAGGGGAAGGGCAAAAGAGGGGGAGAAGCAGGCTCCCCACTGAGCAGGGAGCGTGATATGGGGCTCAGTCTGAGAACCCTGGGATCATGACCTGAGCTGAAGGCAGATGCTTAACCAAGTGAGCCACCCAGGTGCCCCTGGTGATGATCCTTTGAATATCTGCAGAAAAAGTACTTGACAAAGTACAACATCTATTCATGATAAACATTCTAAACAGAGTAGGGTTAGAGAAACATATCTCAACATCATAAAGGCCATATACGAAAAACACATAGCTAACATCATCCTTGATGGGTAAAAACTGAGAGCTTTTCCTCTACAGTGAGGAAAAAGATGGGGACACCCATTCTCACTACTACTATTAAAATAGTACTGGAAGTCCTACCCTCAGCAATCAGACAACAAAAAGAGATAAAATGCAACCAAATCAGCAAGGAAGAAGTATAGCTTTCACTATTCACAGGTGACACAAAGCTCTATGTTGAAAACCCAAAAGACCCCACCAAAAAATTGCTAGAACTGATACACAAAGTTACAGGATACAAAGTCAGTGTACAGAAATCTGTTGTATTTCTATACACCAATAAGAAAACACCAAAAAGAAAAAGCAAGGAATTGATACTATTTACAGTTGTACCCCAAACCCTAAGGTATCTAGGAATAAACCTAACCAAAGATGTCAAAGATCTGTACTCTGCTAACTATAAAACACTGATGGAAGAAATGATACAAGGGAAATGGAAAAACATTCCATGCTCATGAATTGGAAGGAAAAATACTATTAAAATGTCTATGCTACCAAAAGCAATCTATGCACTTAATGCAATCCCCATCAAAATACCACCAGCATTTTTCACAGACCTAGAACAATTGAACAAATCCTAAAGTTTGGATGGAACCACAAAAGGCCCCTGAATAACCAAAGCAATCTTGAAAAAGAGAAGCAAACCTGGATTCCAGGTTTCAAGTTATATTACAAAGCTATTGTCATCAAGACAGTATGGTACTGGCACAAAATCAGACACATAGATCAATAGAACAGAATAGAAAACTCAGAAATGAACCCACAACTATATGGTCAATCAATCTTCAACAAAGCAGGAAAGAATATGCAATGGATTTTATTTTTTAATTTTTTTATTATGTTATGTTAGTCACCATACAGTATATCATTAGTTTTTGATGTAGGGTTCCATAACTCATTGTGTATAACACCCAGTGCTCCATGCAATCCATGCCCTCCTTAATACCCATCACTGGGATCACTCATCCCCCACCGCCCACTCCACTCCCTTCTAAAACCCTCAGTTTGCTTTCCAGAGTCCATAGTTTCTTGGTTCATCTCCCCCTCCAATATCTCCCCCTTCACTTTTCCCTTCCTTCTGCTAGTGTGCCCCATGCTATTCCTTATTTTCCACAGATAAGTGAAACCATACGATAATAGTCTTTCTCTGCTTGACCTATTTCACTTAACATAATCTCTTCAAGTACCATCCATGTTGATTCAAAAGTTTCATAATATTCCATTGTGTATATGGACCACATCTTTATACATTTGCCTGTTGAAGGGCATCTCAGGTCTTTCCATGATTGAGCTATTGTGGACATTGCTGCTATGAACATTGGGGCATATAAGGCCCTTCTTTTCACTACCTCTGTATCTTTTGGGTAAATACCCAGTAGTGAAATTGCTGGGTCAAAGAGTAGCTTTATTTTTAATTTTTGTGAGCAACCTCCACACTATTTTCAAAAGTGCTTGTACCCACTTGCATTCCCACCAACAGTGTTAGAGGATTCCCCTTTCTCCACAGCCTCTCCAACATCTGTTGTTTCTTGCCTTGTCAGTTTTTGCCATTCTAACTAGTGTAAGGTATATATCAATGTGGTTTTGTTCTGAATTTCCCTAATAGCCAATAATGAACATTTTCTTATGTGTTTGTTAGCCATTTGTATGTCTTCTTTTGAGAAGTGTCTGTTCATATCATCTGCCCATTTTTTGACTTCTTTGTTTTTTGCATGTTGAGTTTGAGAAGTTCTTTATAGATCTTGGATACTAGCCCTTTGTCCGTAGTGTCATTTGCAAACACCTTCTCCCATCCATGGGTTGCCTCTTTGTTGACTCTTTCCTTTGCTGTGCTGAGGCTTTTAATCTTGATGAAGTCCCAAGAGTTCATTTTCATGTCTATTTCCCTTGCTTTTGGAGACATGTCTTGAAAGAAGTTGCTGTGGCCAGTGTCGAAGAGGTTACTGCCTATGTTCTCTAGGACTTGGATAGATTCCTGTCTCACATTGAGGTCTGTCATCCATTTAGAGTTTATCTTTGTGTGTGGTGTAAGGGAATGGTCAAATTTCATTCTTCTGTACATAGCTGTCCAATTTTCCCAGCACCATTTATTGAAGAGACAGTCTTTTTTCCATTAGATATTTTTCTTGTTTGTCAAAGATTATTTGACCATAGAGTTGAGGGTCTGTATCTGGGCTCTCTATTCTGTTCCATTGATCTATGTGTCTGATTTTGTACCAGTACCATGCTGTCTTGGTAATAACAGCTTTGTAATCTAGCTTGAAATCAGGCAATGTGATTCCATGCTCATGGATTGGAAGAATAAACATTGTTAAAATGTCTATGCTGTCCAGAGCAGTCTATACTTTAACGCCATTCCGATCAAAATACCAATGGAATTTTTCAAAGTGTTGGAACAAGCAGTCCTAAAATTTATATGGAATCAGAAAAGACCCCAAAACACCAAGGAATTATTGAAAAAGAAAAACAAAGCTGGGGGCATCATGTTGCCTAATTTCAAGCTATATTATAAAGCATATGCAATTGGAAAAAGTCTGTTCAACAAATGGTGGTGAGAAAACTGGATAGCAGAATGCAAAAGAAACTGGATGACTTTATTACCCATACACAAAAATAAATTCAAAATGGATGAAACCAGTAAATCTGAAACAGGAAACCATCAAAATCCTAGAGAACACAGGCAGTAACTTCTTTGACATCAGCTGTAGGAACTTCTTACTAAATATGTCTCTGGAGGCAAAGGAAACAAAATAAAAAATAAACTATTGGGACTTTATCAAGATAAAAATCTTCTGCATAACAGAGTAAAATAGCAACAAAACTAAAAGGCAACCTACAGAGTAGAAGATATTTGCAAATGACATCTCTGATAAAGGGTTAGTATCCAAAATCTGTACTTATGAAACTCAACACCCAAAACACAAACAATCCAGTTAAAAATGGGCAGAAGATACGAATAGACATTTTTCCAAAGAAGACAAACAGATGGCTAACATACATGAAACGATGTTCAACATCACTCATCACCAGGGAAATGCAAATCAAAACTACAATGAGATATCACCTCATTCCTGTCAGAATGGCTAAAATTAACAAGACAAGAGACAGGTGTTGGTGAGGATGCAGACAGAGGGGAACCCTCTTGCACTGTTGGTGGGAATGCAAACTGGTATAGGAACTCTAGAAAATAGTATGGAGATTCCTCCAAAAGTTAAAATTGGAACTACCCTATGACCTAGCAATTGAACTACTAGGTATTTACACAAAGGATACAAAAATAATAATTTGAAGGGACACATGCACCTGATGTTTATAGCAGCATTATCAACAATAACCAAATTGTGGAAAGAACCCAAATGTCCAAAGATGGATGAATGGATAAAGAAGAAGTGGTGTATATATATATATAATGAACGGTTGTTATTCAGCCATTAAAAAAAGAATAAATTCTTGCTATTTGCAATGACTTGGATAGAGTTGGAGAGTATTATGGTAAGCAAAATAAGTAAGTGAGAGTAAGACAAATACTACAAAACTACATATAGGGAATTCAAGAACCAAAACAAATGAAAAAGGGGGAGGGGGAAGAGAGAAAAACCAAGAGACAGACTCTTAATTATAGAGAAAAAAACTGATGGTTACCAGAGGGGAGATGGGTGAGGGAATGGGCTAAATGGGTGATGGGGATTAAGGAGGGCACTTGTGATGAGCATCTGGTAGTGTATGGAAGTGTTGTATCACTTAACTGTATACCTGAAACTAATATTACACTGTTAACTAAGTGGGATTTAAATAAAAACTTAATTAAAGTGTATAGCTAAGAGTAAATAAAAATCCAATAAGATAACATGATTCCAAATCCAGAAATTTTCAATGCATGAATCTTCTTCATATAGAAACTTAATAAACTTATAAAATAAAATAAAAACAAAACCAAAGTAATAACTATATAAGCATTTTAAAAATAAATTGTGTAAAGACGCTTAAACAAAAACCAGGAATCTTCCACCATTCCTTTCCTCTCCTGTTCCACTTACCAGACACTGCCAATTCATATTTTGCTTTGTTTTTACATTTTCCCCAGATGCATCAATCTTTCATATTTTGCTATACTTTATCATTTTTCTCCCTTTACGTACATATATAGAGACTGAAAGAGACATTAATTTTTGAGCTATTTGAGTGTAGTTTGCATGTATCCTCTTAAATACTTCAGTGTGTGTATTCTAAATGCAAGTTGAATATCCTTTTATATCACCACAGTACACATGCCAAGTCACTGGTTCAGTATTTAATTTAATTTATATTTTATATTCCAGTTTCATCAATTTTTCCAACAACAAACCTTAGAGCATTTGTTCTCTTTTAGTGCAAGATTAAGTTTAGGGTCAATTATTGTATTTATTTGTCATTCTTCTTAATCTCTATTATTGTGGAATCATTCCTCAGCCTTTCTCTGTCTTTTACTATTACTCTTAATGCTTATTTTTACATTATTTTTAAAAACTTGGAGATAAAATTTCCATACAACTAGTGGTATGTAAATTGTGTAATTAGGTAAGTTTTGAAATATATATAAAAGTTTTCACATGTCCTTTGTAATTTCTTCTTCCAGCCACCCACTATCTCCCCAATTTCCCATACAACCAGTGATTTATTTTCTATTACTTATATTTTAGAGTTTTTAAAAATTATTTTATTAACATATAATGTATTATTTGCCCCAGGGGTACAGATCTGTGAATCATCAGGCTTACAGTTTCATAGCACTCACCATAGCACATACCCTCCCCAATGTCCATAACCCAACCACCCCCTCCCTACGCCCCCACACCCCAGCAACCCTCAGTTTGTTTTGTTAGATTAAGAGTCTCATATGGTTTATCGCCCTCCCAATCCCATCTTGTTTCATTTTTTTTTCCTTCCCTACCCCCTACAGCCCCCCACCCTGCTTCTCAAATTCCTCATATCAGAGAGATCATATGATAATTGCCTTTCTCTGACTGACTTATTTCACTTAGCATAATACTCTAGTTCTATCCATGTCATTGCAAATGGCAAGATTTCATTTCTTTTGATGGCTGCATAGTATTCCATTTTGTATATATACAACATCTTCTTTATCCATTCATCTGTTAATGGATATCTAGGTTCTTTCCATAGTTTGGCTATTGTGGACATTGCTGCTATAAACATTCAGGTGCATGTGCCCTTTCAGATCACTACATTCATATCTTTAGGGTAAATACCCAGTAGTGCGATTGCTGGGTCATAGGGTAGCTCTGTTTTCAACTTTTGGAGGAGCCTCCATACTGTTTTCCAGAATGACTGCACCAGTTTGCATTCCCTCCAACAGTGTAGGAGGGTTCCCCTTTCTCCACATTCTCACCAACATCTGTCATTTCCTGACTTATTAATCTTAGCCATTCTGACTGGTGTGAGGTGGTATCTCATTGTGGTTTTGATTTGTATTTCCCTGACACTGAGTGATGTGGAGCACTTTTTCATGTGTCTGTTGGACAACTGAATGTCTTCTTTGCAGAAATGTCTGTTCATGTCTTCTGCCCATTTCTTGATTGGGTTATTTGTTCTTTGGGTGTTTAGTTTTATAAGTTCTTTATAGATTTTGGATACCAGCCCTTTATCTGATATATCATTTACAAATATCTTCTCCCATAGTTGTCTTTTGGTTTTGTCAACTGTTTCCTTTGCTGTGCAAAAGCTTTTGATCTTGATGAAGTGCCAAAGTTCATTTTTGCCCTTGTTTCCCTTGCCTTTGACGATGTTTCTAGGAAGGATTTGCTGTAGCTGAGCTCAGAGAGGTGCTGCCTGTGTTGTCCTCAAGGATTTTGATGGATTCCTGTCTCACATAGAGGTCTTTCATCCATGCTGAGTCTATTTGTGTGTGTGTGTGGCATAAGGAAATGGTCCAGTTTCATTTTTCTGCATGTGGCTGTCCAATTTTCCCAACACCTTTTGTTGAAGAGTCTTTTTCCACTGGGTATTCTTTCCTGCTTTGTCCAAGATTATTTGACCATAGAGTTGAGGGTCTGTTTCTGGGCTTTCTGTTCTGTTCCATTGATTTATGTGTCTGTTTTTGTTCCAGTACCATACTGTCTTGAAGATTACAGCTTTGTAATAAGGCTTGCTGTCTGGAATTGTGATGTCACTAACTTTGGTTTTCTTTTTCAACATTCCTCTGGCTATCTGGGGTCTTTCTGGTTCCATACATATTTTGGGATTATTTGTTCCAGTTCTGTGAAAAAGTTGATGGTATTTTGATAGAGATTGCATTAAACATGTAGATTGCTCTAGAGAGCATAGGCATTTTCATAGTATTTGTTCTTTGAATCTATGAGCATGGGGCATTTTTCCATTTCTTTATGTCTTCCTCAATTTCTTTCATGAGAACTGTATAGTTTTCCAAGTACAGGTTCTTTGCCTCTCTGGTTAGGTGTATTCCTAGGTATCTTATGGTTTTGGGTGCAATTGTAAATGGGATTGACTCCTTAATTTCATTCTTCTCTCTTGTTGCTGGTGTGTATAGAAAGGCAACTGATTTCTGTGTATTGATTTTATATCCTGACACTTGACTGAATTCCTGTTCTAGCAGATTTGGAGTGGAGTCTTTTGGGTTTTCCACATAAAGTATCATATCATCTGCAAAGAGTTTGACTTCTTCTTTGCTGATTTGGATGCCTTTAATTTCTTTCTGTTGTCTGATGGCTAAGGCTAGGACTTGTAGTACTATGTTGAATAGCAGTGGTGATAATGGACATCCCTGCCGTGTTCCTGACCTTAGCGGAAAAGCTCTGTTTTTCTCCATTGAGAATGATATTCGCTATGGGTTTTTCATAGATGGCTTTGATGATATTGAGGTATGTACCCTCTATGCCACACTTTGAAGAGTTTTGATCAAGAAAGGATGCTGTACTTTGTCATGTGCCCTTTCAGCATCTATTGAGAGTATCATATGGTTCTTGTTCTTTCTTTTATTAATGTATTGTATCACATTGATTGATTTGCAGATGTTGACCCAACCTTGCAGCCCTGGAATAAATCCCACTTGGTGGTGGTGAATAATCCTTTTAATGTACTGTTGGATCCTTTTGGCTAGTATTTTGGTGAGAATTTTCACATCTGTGTTCATCAGGGATATTGGTCTATAATTCTCTTTTTTGATGGGGTCTTTGTCTGGTTTTGGGATCAAGGTGTTGCTGGCCTCATAAAATGAGTTTGGAAGTTTTCCTTCCATTTCTATTTTTTGGAACAGTTTCAGGAGAAGAGGAATTAAATCTTCTTTAAATGTTTGATAGAATTCCCCTGGGAAGCTGTCTGGCCCTGGGCTCTTGTTTGTTGGGAGATTTTTGATGACTGTTTCAATCTCCTTATTGGTTTGGGTGTGTTCAGGTTTTCTATTTCTTTCTGGTTCAGTTGTGGTAGTTTATACATCCTTAGGAATGCATCCATTTCTTCCATATTGTCAAATTTGCTGGCGTATAGTTGCTCAAAATATGTTCTTATAATTGTTTGTATTTCTTTGGTGTTGGTTGTGATCTCTCTTTCATTCATGATTTTATTTATTTGGGTTCTTCCTCTTTTCTTTTTGATAAGTCTGGCCAGGGGTTTGTCAATCTTATTAATTCTTTCAAAGAACCAGGTCCTAGTTTCCTTGATTTGTTCTACTCTTCTTTTGGTTTCTATTTCATTGATTTCTGTTCTGATCTTTATTATTTCTCTTCTCTTGCTGGGTTTAGGCTTTCTTTGTTGTTCTTTCTCCAGTTCCTTTAGGTGTAGGGTTATGTTGTGTATTTGGGACCTTTCTTATTTCTTGAGAAAGGCTTGTATTGCTACACACTTTCCTCTCAGGACCACCTTTGCACTGTCCCAAAGATTTTGAACAGTTGTGTTTTCATTTTCAATAGTTTCCATGAATTTTTTCAATCCTTCTTTAACTTCCTGGTTGACCCATTCATTCTTTAAATTTTTAAAAAAGACTTTTATTTATTTATTTGACAGAGATCACAAGTAAGCAGGGAGGCAGCAGAGAGAGAAGGGGAAGCAGGCTCCCTACTGAGTGGAGAGCCGGATGTGGGGTTTGATCCCAGGACCCTTGGATCATGACCTGAGCTGAAGGCAGAGGCTTTAACCAACCGAGCCATCCAGGCGGCCCCCCCCCCCATTCATTCTAAGAATGATTCATTCTAGGAATTATTCATTCTAAGAGGATGCTCTTAGCCTCCATGTATTTCCAACTTTCCTCTTGTGATTGAATTCTAGCTACAGAGCATTATGGTCTGAAAATATGCAGGGAATGATCCCAATTTTTTGGTACCAGTTGATACCTGATTTTCACCCAGGATGTGATCTATTTTGGAGAATGTTCCATGTTCACTAAAGAAGAATGTGTGTTTTGTTGCTTTGGGATGGAATGTTCTGAATATACCTGTGATGTCCATCTGGTCCAGTGTGTCATTTAAAGCCTTTATTTCCTTGTTAATCTTTTGCTTAGATAATCTGTCCATCAGTGAGGGGGGTTTTAATCCCCTTACTATTAATGTATTAGTGTCATGTGTTTTTTTATTTTGTTATTAGTTGGTTTATATAATTGGCTGCTGCCATGTTAGGGTCATAGATATTTAAAATTGTTAAATCTTCTTGTTGGGCAGGCCCTTTAGTGTCCTTCCTCATCTCTTATTATAGTCTTTGGCTTAAAATCAAATTGATCTGAAATAAGGTTTGCCTCCCCAGCTTTCTTTTGATATCCATTAGCATGGTAAATTGTTTTCCACCCCCTCACTTTAAATCTGGAGGTGTCTATGGGTTTAAATAAGTTTCTTGTAGACAGCATATCGATCGGTCTTGGTTTGTTTGTTTTTTCCATTCTGATACCCTGTGTCCTTTGATTGGGTCATTTAGCCTATTTACATTTAGGATAACTATTGAAAGATATGAATTTAGTGCCATTATGTTACCTATAAGGTGACTGTTAATGTATATTGTCTCTGTTTCTTTCTCATCTACTACTTTTAGGCTCTCTCTTTGGTTAGAGGACCCTTTCAATATTTCCTGTAGGGCTGTTTTGGTGTTTGCAAAATCTTTTAGTTTTTGTTTGTCCTGGAAGCTTCTTATCTCTCCTTCTATTTTCAATGTGAGCCTAGGTGGATATAATATTTTTGGCTGCATTGTTTTCTCATTTAGTGCTCTGAATATATCCTGCCAGTCCTTTCTGGCCTGCCAGATCTCTGTGGATAAGTCTGCTATCAATCTAATATTCCTACCATCGTATGTTACAGACCTCTTGTTCTGAGCTGCTTTCAGAATTTTCTCTTTGTCAGTGAGACTTGTAAGTTTTACTATTAGATGACAGGGTATTGACCTATTTTTATTGATTTTGAGGGGGATTCTCTTTGTCTCCTAGATTTTGATGTTTGTTTCCTTTGCCATATTAGGGAAATATTCTATTATAATTTGCTCCAATACACCTTCTGCTCCCCTCTCTCTTTCTTATTCTTCTGGAATCGTAATTATTCTAATATAGTTTCGTCTTATGGTGTCACTTATCTCTCGAATTCTCCCTTTGTGGTCCAGTAGTTGTTTGTCTCTCTTTTGCTCAGCTTCTTTATTCTTTGTCATTTGGTCTTCTATATCACTATTTCTTTCTTCTGCTCATTTATCCTAGCCCTAAGAGCCTCCATTTTTTATTGCACCTCATTAATAGCTTTTATGATTTCAACTTTGTTAGATTTTATTTCTTTTATTTCTCCAGAAAGGGATCTTATTCCTCTAGAAAGGGATTCTCTGATATCTTCTATGCCTTTTTTGAGCCCAGCCAGCACCTTGATAATCATCATTCTAAACTGTAGTTCTGACATATTACCAGTGTCCATATTGATTAGGTCCCTAGCCATCAGCACCCCTGTTGTTCTTTTTTTCTTGAGGTGAGTTTTTCCACCTTTTCATTTTATCCAGGTTAGAATACATGAATGAGAGAGTAAAATACTAAATGGGTGGCAAAGACCCCAGAAAAAAAGATATGCTAACCAAATCAGAGGATATCCAAAACTGGGGGGGGGAGGGGAGGAGAAATATATATATGTACATATATGTGTATATGTATATATGTGTGTGTGTGTATATGTATATATATATGAATATATATATATATATATTCACCAGTCTAATATATATATACATATATATTAGACTGGTGAATAGAATAGAGCCACCCACTTGATTTGGGGTGTATTCTGGTCTCTTAGATAAAACTACCTCCCAAAATTTTAAAGATAGAAAAACATTATATATATATATATACACACACACAAAAATAAGGGTAAAAGCCATGAAGAGATGGAATATGACTGTAAAGGTGACAATTTTAAAAGATTCTAAAAAAGGAATTGATAAAGTAAGTTGGTTGGAAAAAAGAAAAAAAAGATAATGTGATCAGAGCTAGATTTAGGGTATATTTTGATCTATTAGAAGAAATTAGTCCCAAAATTTTAAAGAAAAAAAACCCTATATGTATACAAACAATAAGGTTAAATACAATGAAGGGATAAAATATGGCTATAACAATGAAAATTTAGAATTTTTCAAAAAGGTATTGATAAGATAAAATAGTTTAAGAAAACGTTAAAAGAGGCAAGAGGGAAAGTTAAAAAATAGAATAAGAAAAAGATTAAATTAAAAAGACTAAATTTGCAAAACTAAAGGATCATGAGGAAAAAGCCATAAATTCCATGTGTTGCTTTCCCCTAATTCTGGAGTTCTGCAGTTCTCTTTGTTTGGTGAACTTGGTCTTGGCTGGATGTTCTTCATCTTCTGGGGGAAGGGCCTGTTGCAGTGATTCTCAAATGTCTTTGCCCAAGGTGGAATTGCACCACACTTGCCAGGGGCCAAGCTAAGTAATTTGCTCAGGTTTGCTCTTGGTAGCTTTTTTTCCCTGAACATTTTCCCTAGAGCTTTGGAGGATGGGAATGAAAATGGTGGCCTCTGAATCTCTGGCCCAGAGGAGCCAAGAGCTTGGGGCCCCACTCCTCAATGCATCCTCAGAGAAAAGCAGTCACTCCCTCCCATCTCCCTGGTCTCTGGCTGCACTCTGTGCTCACCTGGTCTGTGACTGAGTGTTTCTATCTCTGGCCCATGGCCTGTTTGGAGTCTCTCAACCCATCAGATTCCTGCTGTGTACTCCTGCGCTGTTCCTCCTGGAGGATGAAGGAGGGGGTTCTCTCTGGATCTGCCACTTGTGGGGGTCCCTGCTCAAAGAGCAGTATCCCAACTGTGCCTCAGGTCATGGTTTCAAGTAACCCCAAGCTGAGAGCCCCCTCCTTAGCTCCATTGCCGTAGCCAGCTTCCCTGCTCCAGTACCTGGCAGCTCTGCCACACTCAGACACCCCATCTTTCTGTGACCCCATGGGTTCTGAGACCACATTGTCCCCATGAGGGCTCCACCCTAACTTGTCCTCTGGAGCAACATCCCTCTGTGGAGCAGACTTAAAAGTTCTGATTTTGTGCTCTGCTGCCCCATTGCTTGCTGGAAGCTGGCCCCTCCCCCACAGTCTATCTTCTCGTCACTTCAGATTCACTTCTTCTCACGTCCTACCTTCCCAAAAGTGGTTGATTTTCTGTTCCTAGAATTGCAGCTCTTCTTCTCTTATATCTCCTATTGAGTTTGTAGGTGTTCAGAATGGTTTGATAACTACCTAGCTGAACTCCTGGAACCTGATCCTATTTTAGTTTCCTACTCCTCCACCATCTTGCCTCCTCCCTTATTTTGGAGTTTTATATAAATGAAATGACTAGGAGAGTTTCTGACCCCAATCAGAATAATTAATTAATTAATTAATAATTAAATTATTAGCATATGCTAATTTTTTCTTCCAGCACAATTATTTTAAGGTTCATACATGTTGATGCATGTATCGGCATTTCATTTTTATTGTTGGGAAATGTTTTTTGTATGGAGAGGCCATAGACAGCTTACCCATTCACCTGTTGGGTGTTTGGGTTGTTTGCAGTTTTTGATAATTACATATGAAGCTATGAACATTTATGTACAAGTTTGTATGGACATAGGTTCATAAGGAAATATGTAAATTACATGGTAGGTGTATGTTTGAGTTCTTAAGAAACTGCCGAACTTTTCCAAAGTAGTTTTACTATATTGCTATAGCATTGTAGAAGTGTTCCAGATCCTCTAACTTCTAATTAATACTTAAATGCTTGATCTTTTTAATTTTAATTTTAGTAAGTGCACAGAAATATCTTATTGTAGTTTTAAGCATTGCCCTAATGACAAAGGATGTTGAGCTAATTTTGTGTGTCATATGTATATCTTCTTGGGCAAGCGTCTTTTCAAATATTTTCCTTGACACTGAGTTTTTTGAATGATTCTAAGTTCGGGTTTGTCTTATGATTCTTAGATTTAGATTATGCATATTTAGCTGGAATACCATAAAAATATTTCCTTTTCAGAACATCCTATCTGGAAGTACACTACCTTTCTGGTCCATATTGGTAATATAATCACCTCCTCAACATGTGTCCCAGTCTTTCCATTCCACAACTTCTCTTTTCCTACTTAGAACTATAAACAGTCTGTGGAGAGAGACTTTGAGACCATGGAAATTCTCCTGATCCTCATCACATTTCCCCCTGGATTTAGTATCCCTTGACAATTACTTTCTGAGAAGTCTTTACTAGTATCTTTGCAAAGTTTTGGTTTTATAACTTTTAAGCACACCTCCTATGTTTACTAGTTCACATTCTACTGTAAGAGAGAGCCTGCTGCATTGATCTCTCTCTCCCTCTCCTCATCTCCTCCTCCTTCTTTTTCTCTCCTTCTCCTACCCCTTTTCTCTGTTTCCTTTTTCCCCGTCCCTCCTTCTCTTGTGTGCATGTCCTCCCTCCCTCCCTCCCTTGTCTTCCTACCTATCGTTAGTTTTGACTCATGGACTTCTAATGTATTCAGTGAATTATAATTCATTGCTGTTCTTATACTGGTGCCCCAGATTTGGACAGGGTGTGTCCCTGTTCAAGCAACATTGTGTCCTTATGAGAGAGGTCCTCATCATTTCTTGAGCCTGCCTTTACTTTCTGTCACAGAAGGATGTTCTAAGCTCACCTTGTACCTTTTCATTGAACCCCTGCAATTAGTCATTTTTCTAAGTGGGGGATGATATTTAGAAACTAAGATCTGGACATTCTGTGTGCTTGTTTTCACTAGAGTATAATTGCTTGTAGGTCTTTTAAACAGATAGAGATAGGAAACATATTTCTCTATCATTTATTAGTGAACTGGAAAAGTTTAACAAGTCTCTGGTGGGGGAGAGACAGGGAGGGGTGGAAAGCCCTGATCTTTAGCATTTGCCAATTTCAAGGTGTAAGCACTCACACAGGGGATGGTTTCAAGCTACCATTATGAAATCATTAAATGTGTCTCTGGAAAGAAATGTACAATTGGCTCTCATAAGGCAGTAGGTTGAACTCCAGTACACAACCCTAGCTAGTGAGGCTAATCTATCTATCTGCCTATCTATCCACCCATCTACTTAATTCCAATCCAACCCCACAGGGATTTTTCTTGACTGCACTCATTCCATATTTTAACTTCCCTTCTTCATAGTGAGAATCCTGTCCCTCACAACATTAACATGGTAACTCATTTGTTTATTCCTATAAAATACAAAGAATTGTTTAAGAATGGCTGCATCTATATCATTACCCAAAACAAACCAGTTAAAAGTAATTCAATTTATTTGCATTTGCTTAGATTATAGGCATATAGTTGAATCAGTTTTTTAAAGTTCCTATATTTGTCCTCTATTCTCCTTCAGTTTGGTTATATGGTTTATTTGAAATATAGTTGAATTCATTTATATTTGTTTGCATTAATTTAGGGGGGCTTTCATTCCATCTTTGACAATTCTATTTTTGAACATGTAGAACATTAACATGATTCCAAAAGTACAGAAATGTGTACTTTCAGAAGTTTTCTTCTCTCCTCTCTCCCTTCTACCCCATTCTACCTTACCCCATGTAGGTCTACAATTTCATTAGTTTCTCATTTATCATTCTTGTCTCTTTTTGCAAAAATAAATAAACATGTATATTCTTATTTCCTTGTCTTTCTTAGAAAAAGGTACCATACTATAGATATTCTTTAGAACTTTGTATTTTTTTAAAGATTTTATTTATTTGACAGAGAGATCACAAGTAGGCAGAGAGGCAGGCAGAGACGGGG
>RCUC01155198.1:0-62402 GCA_003697995.1 Taxidea taxus jeffersonii
CAGTATACTTTCCTCTAACGTCATCTTATTCCCTAATTTTGACTGTCTTTGTTTTGGGGCGCCTGGAGTAAGAGTGCTGAATTCATTATTATTATTTGATTCTACGGGATTGAGCAGTTCCAGTTTTCTTCTCAACTTCCATTCTCCCGTATTGGGAATAAGCAAATTCCCCAAAGGGAAGAAACACTGGAGAAATTCCAGGTCACCTCAGTGTTTAACTTTTCTCTTGTTTCCCTAAGTCTTTGTGTCCTCCTTTGCTCTCTGATGCCTTCAAACAGCTGTTTTTATTTTGTTTTGTTTGCATTATTTCATCAAGTTTTACAGTGGGTCTTGGTGGGAAGGTTTGTTTTATATCAGCTGCATTGTCCTTGCAAGGCTCCTAACTCTCTTTTTATCTGTGGATACTCTTCATATTTTTTAATACTTTGTTAGTTATTTGTTAAAGAAAATCAGCTACTTATTTAATAAGATTTCCCCCGGTACATCCCTGTGGTGTCAATAAACATGTTCTTCTGTGCTCTTAAGTTGGTGGTTAAATATAGATATAATTTTGACAAAAGCTTTATAAATATTTATATACATTTCTAATTGCATTGAGTTGGGAGGCTCATAATGTCTAGTTTTCTCTGTTTTTGTAATGTTAAGAATTAATCCATATATTCATTTTAATTTTAATTTGTATTTGTGTCAAATGATAAATAAGTCTATGTCTTTAACTTTGTATGAAGTTGGTCTTTAATGGTAGCTATACCATTTTATGTTTCTAAAGACCATTTTATGTTTCTAAATATTCCATTTTATGTTTCTAAAGACAATGTATGAAAATTCCAGTTGCTCAAAATTCTTGTCAACATTTGGTATTGTCATCCTTTTTGTTAATTTTAGTCACTCTAATGAGTAGGTACTGTCATTTTTTTGTGGTTTTATCATTTCCCCAGTACTTCCTGATAAGTGAGCACCTTTTATATGCTCATTGGCTATTCATAGATCTTCTTTTATTAACTGCCTATTCATATCTTTTCCCCGTATTACATTGGCTATTTTTCTTCTTATTAAGTTGGAAGAGTATTTTATATATTCTGGATACCAGTTCTATTGCAGTTTCTATATTCAGTTATATATATAATATATAATATACATATTTATATAAAAATATTTTCCTACTTTAAAAATATTTATATTTTTATATAGTATATTATAATATTTTATAAATATATATATATGTATATGTATATACATATATATATATCCTGGATCCTCAGCTTTTCATCGTGTCCTAAGAAATCCTGTACTCTGAGTTCTAAAAACTTTTCTCTTGTGTTTTTTCTAGAAGATTTGTTAAACTGTAACTTTTTGTTTGGGTATGTGATCCATTTAGGAATTTATTTCTATATATCAGAATGATGAAACAGTAGAGGTTTATGTTTAGACATGTGGCTATCCATTTGTTTAAGCACCAATGCTAAAAAGTTATTTTAAGATTTCATTGGACATTATCCCATTTACTGATTAGAAGACATTTCCTCACCACAACACACAAAGTTCAATATATGTGTCTTTTAAATCCATATTATTACATTATTATTCAAGCCTCACTTACCATGATACTTTTTTTCTGGTTGATCTGTCCAAGTCTCAGTGTCTTCTCTCAAGATCTCTTACTATCATTGTGCTGTCTGTGGTTTTTGGTACTTTCCCTGTTCTACAGCTTTTTAAAATGCATTCTCATGCAATATTATGCATCATGTTAGGGCTTGTGGCAGTGAGACCTTTATTTTAGAATGCTGATAGGAAATGACTTTTGTTTAATAACGTTTGCCTTGAATTTGAACTTACATCTTATTAATATGTTACTACTTCTTCTTTTACATTTGCTTTTTCTTTATATGCCTTTACCCATTATTTTATCTGTCAGTTTTGTTAATTTTTTATCTCACTTTTGTCTTCTATAAGATAATTTAAACTATATATAATTATTGTGCTGTTTATTTGGTTATAAGTGTTTAGTTTTGTTCTTTCTCTCTCTTTTTTTTAAAAGATTCTATTTATTTATTTGACAGAGACAGAGATCACAGCAGGCAAGAGAGGCAAGCAGAGAGAGAGTGAGAAGCAGACTCCCTGCTGAGCAGAGAGCCTGATGCTGGACTCAATCCCAGGACCCCGAGATCATGACCTGAGCTGAAGGCAGTGGCTTAACCCACTGAGCCACCCAGGCTCCCATCTTTCTCTCTCTCTCTTTTTTTTTTTTTTTAAGATTTTATTTATCCATTTGAGAGAGAGAGTGAGAGAGAGCATGAGAGGGGAGAAGTTCAGAGAGAGAAGCAGACTCCCTGTAGAGCTGGGAGCCTGATGCAGGACTTGATCCTGGGACTCTGGGATCATTACCTGAGCCAAAGGCAATTGCTCAACCAACTGAGCCACCCAGGTGCCCCTGTTCTTTCTCTCTCTCTTTTTTTTTAAAGATTTTATTTATTTATTTGTCAGAGAGAGAGGAAGAGAGAGCGAATGAGCACAGGCAGACAGAGTGGTAGGCAGAGGCAGAGGGAGAAGTAGGCTCCCTGCCCAGCAAGGATCCCGATGTGGACTCGATCCCAGGATGCTGGGATCATGACCTGAGCTGAAGGCAGCTGCTTAACCAACTGAGCCACCCAGGCAGGCGTACCCGTGTTCTTTCTCTTTTTAAAGTCTCTTTTGTTTCGTTTGTTTTGGTGCATATGCCATATTTTTTAGCCTTGCACATCTCCAGGGCTTTGAAGAACATAAGTCCTTTCTTTCTTTCTTTCTTTTTTTTTCAAAATATTCTTCAACTTATAATCCTCTTAAGTGTTAGAATTAGTATGAAAAGTTTTATTTGTGACATATTTAAGTGGTTTACTAATACATTTTCATTATCCCCCTCTTCCTCTTCTATATTTTTAGCATGTCTCAGTGTTTTAGATCAAGAATATTACTATTATTATTATCACAGTATTATATTCTATATTATGTCTTTTCCAGTAGTAAATACTGAAATTTACATTCATTTTCAAGACAAGTATTAAATTTATCTCACTTTCAATTAGTTTGCTTGCTTTAGACCATGGCCTTCACAATGCATATCTTGAAGTAAAGATATTTGTTGCATATTTTATGAGGCCTTCCATATATTTCATGATGTTTTCTTCTCATCTTTTAGCTTGATCAAAATAATTTTTATATCACTTTTTTCCTTTGATACTCTGTCCTTGTTGTTCCACTGTCATCTTCCTCTTTATGTTGCGGTAGAGAAATCTGATTTTGTTTAACAACATAATTTTCTACCTGAATGCTTGTACTTTTCTGTAAATATTTTTTCCTGATACATTGACTCTTCTCTTTTTTTTAAGATTTTATTTACTTATTTTAGGGTAGAGGGGCAGAGGGAGAGGAAGAAAGAGTCTTAAGCAGACTCTGCACTGAATGTAGAGCTTGATGTGGGGCGTGATCTCATGACCCTTGGATCATGATGTGAGCTGAAACCAAGAGTCAGAACTTAACTGACTGTGTCACTTAGCACCCCTGTATTGATTATTCTTAATGTTTCATTTTTTTCTTGGCTTCCCTTTACAAACATCAGTTGACCTGATGCTAACTTTATCTTCTGTGTTCAAATTGTTCATCTTTTCTATTATCATTTTTAGTTTCATACCAAGTTCTAGGAGAATGCCTCATGTTTGTTTTCCACATAACTTGGTTAATTTTCCATAGCACGAGTTCTGCATTTATTTCCTCCCATATGGAACTCAGTTTAGCTACTGTGCTTTTGGTATTCTTAGAATTCTTTTATCTTACCCATCTCTCTTTATATTTCCTGTTGACCTTTGGATTTATCATGTTATTTCCCCTCACACTATTTTCTCCTTATTGCTTTGTGCTCCTCTTCTATTGGAAATGATTATTTTGTCTTTTAGATAATAATACCAACAACTTTCTTGAAAGGTTCCTTTTTATCCTCTAATCTGTAATTTTCTGAGGCTTGAGAATTGTGTCTTTTAGATGCTGTATTAGTCAGAATTCTCCAGAGAAATAGAACCAATAAGGGGTGTGTGTGTGTGTGTGTGTGTGTGTGTGAGAGAGAGAGAGAGAGAGAGAGAGAGAAAGGTTTATTGTGTGTGTAAAAGGTTTATTATAGGAATTGGCCCATGTGATTATGGCTTCTGAGCAGCCCTAAGATCTGCAGTTGTTAAGGTGGAGACCCAGAAAGTTTGTGTAAGTTCTAGAGTGAACGCCTGCAGGCTCAAGACCTATTAAGAGCCATTTTTTAGTTCAAGTCTGAAGGCTGGATAAGACTGATGTTCCAGCTCAAGGCAGTTAGGCAGGAGTCCCTCTTACTCACAGGAGGATAAGGCTTTTTGTTCTGTTCATGCCTTCAACTGATTGGATGAAGCCCACCCACTTTAGGGAGGGGAAACTGCTTTATTCAGTCACTTTATTTAAATATTAAGATCATTTAAAAATACTCTCCCAAACATATCCAGTTTAATGTTGGACCATATATTTGAGTAATGTGACCCAGTCAAGTTTATACATAAAGTTAACCTTTGCAGATTGCTATAACTGCCCTCCTCCCTTTTTTCATTTTATGGCACTTTTACTTGGGCCATGTGCTAGTATTTTATTCTCCTACTTGACCTCCAATGTAATTCTTTACATATTGTATCTTTGTCAAAAAAACAAAGAGAGTAGACAGCTTTTCATCCTTTTCTCTTCTCCATTTAATGGTAGTCACATCCCTTTCCCAAACTATTTGTGTACTTAGTAATGATGTACATGCGCATCTCATCTCTGATTTTGATTCTACTGGCTTTTACGTTATCAGTTATTACAGCTAATTAACTTCAGTGGCTTTCATACCTAAGACTGTCTCTTCTCACATAATAACAAGTCCCATAATTATAATCGCATAAAGCTCAGGAATGTCACGGCTAAGGCATTTATAACCGCTTGACCCCTTTCTAAGGGTTTCAAGGTAACTGTAGAAATTTAGCCATTAGGTCCCTATTTAGACAGCAGAAAGAAGGAGGGAGCAGGGAAGAGGGTTTCTGAAGACATCTCTGCTTTCAAGTCATTTGCCTTCCATATCTGACAAGAGGCTGAGAAACCTAATTATTTCACTTGTATTGCCAAGGATTATTTCATGAATGTAGAAGGGAGCAAGGATAACAAGAAGGCAACTAACATAGTCTGCACATATTTTTTTGAGTGGAGGTGGTGTCTTCCTATGACCATTGTCCGCTTCTCTAACAATTTTCTAAATTTGTGGAGTATGATGTAAATGGTCAATTTCTAGCATGTCCTATCATAGAGACTCTTAAGTTTTTGTTCTTCTTTTGCTAACGGGACTATGCCTATGAGATTACATTATATTTCAACGGTTTCCCTTTAACTGTAACTTTATGCCATCTCTTCAAGTTATGCGGCTTCTGCTCAAATTTAAGAAAGACACTAGGTGGCTGGGGGTGGTTGAGGGACACATGAGGAATAGGGAGAACCATATTCTTACTGGCCAGGAGTAGCAAGTATAGAGAGGAACAGCTGCCTGGTTCTGGATTATGTAATGCTTAGGGTCTCTGAGATCAAGGGATGGATGGTAGAAGACTTTTCAAGAATGTTTGATGCCCCATATTCTGAATTCTAGCAACATTTTTCTTAACTCAGCTTCTACCTCCTACTTAGGATAACTTGAACGCTGGTGCTTTCAATCTCGGTTTTAGCATTTTCATGGCTTCTCATCTTTTTCTGGCTCTTTTCTATTAGGAGTGTTTTTAAAAGCTATACTGAAGGGCTGTTAGCCAGGCAATCTTTATTCAGTGGGTATTTATTTTAATAGCCATTTGGTTTCATTACCTTTTAATGAGTTCTTTGATAGCGAGTTCCTTAATTAACAAGGCAGTCTTTCAGGTTTCCTCTTTTCTAATTGTTAACATATTTTGGTGCTTTCACACAGATACACCATGATGAAAAGTTTCCTCTTTACAGCTCCTGTAGGGCCATTCAGAAGGGAAAAAGATGGGGATGGGGAGAGTATGCAGTGTATTTCCTTAGAATATAAATGGTTTAAGAGCATTTACTTACTGAGACTGAATGAAATATTCATATTTCATGCTCGATTTCCTAGGACAGGGGTAACTCAGAGTGGATTTCTACATGTATGAAAATTGATTGAATCCAGGTCACATTAGAATTTGTATGTTGACTCTCTGTAACTGCCTCTCCAGAATCGTGGAATATTTAATTCTGCCTGGGACCCAAGTCAATTTTCATTTAAACATTTCCTTGAGCTATCTGCAGTACTCCTCCCAAAGATAAGAACATTTTAATAAAAACTACCTGCCACTCATTGAGACCCTCATATGTGCCAGATACTGTACTGGTCTCTGTATTCTATTATCCCATTTATTGCATAAATTTTTGCAAGGTTGGTGGCATTATTTCCACTTTCCTGATGAACAAGCTAAGTCTAATCAAGATTAAATAACTTTCCTAAAGGTCACGTAAGTGATAGGGCCGAGATTTGAACCTAAATTAATATGAACCAAAGTCCTTGCTCTTTCTCTGTATATCTCTTCCAGTCTAGTCCTGTCTCATTGTCACTACCACTTACCGTAAAATGGACGTGATGGCTCAGGCACTGTTCTCCCATAGTAAGATTAATTAGAGAGCTAATGAAATCGTTGTAAAGAAGATCTTAAATGATTTCCCTCAGAGAAGCCTAGGGTTTTAAATATTCTGAAATGAAGTATTTGTATTGGCAGAAAATAATGAACCAAAGCACCTACAGGATACGTTAGCTCAAAAAAGTGAAAAAGAAACTCAGGCTAATGAGGTGTTTGGGAGGAGGAATGCTCTTATTTAGGGCATCGACCAGTTAGGAACCGAGTAATAAGTTGTATGTGGAAGTTAAAAGCGACTGGCTGGCAGACAGTCAGGCGTCTGTACCATTGTGTTTTGTAAACTTTCTCCTGTGGCTGTGGTGTGTTTTTTCCAAGCCCACTTAATTTTTTATGAGGTTTGTAAAGGTCTTGAATAAACAATTGAGATTATAGAGGTTTTCCTGGAAGCTTTGGTTAATATTTTAATACGCTCTGCTTTGTCACATTATTAAATAGCTTATTGGAAAGTTTGAAAGAGAGTGTTTCTTTTTTTCTTGTTTTGTTCTAGCAGTTAAATATCAAAATTCAATATAGTTTTTAGCTGATTCTCTCTCTTCTTTTTATTTTAGCTTGATGGCTCTACAGATTACCCTTGGGTTGGGAATCAGCATCTGGGAGGCCTCCACTTAAAATTCACTTAAAGTAAAATTACAGTTTAGAGGGTATATCTTGAAATGAAGCCAGTGATTGTAAACGTAGGTGGTAAGAGAGGACTGGAGAAGGAGAGGGGGAACTGGATAGGGTCAGAAAACAGGAACTAATAGAACTTCGGAGATTACCTCATTGTGACCTTTTGCTCATTAATATTTGAATCTGATTCTTTGGCATCTTGGTTGCAGTCTGGTGAAATGTCAAGCATGGCAGAGACTGAATACCTTCAAAGACATTTCTGTGTTAATGAGATGACTTGATGAAGTTGACCTTTAACCTGAACAGGAATTGAGGGAAGAGAAAGGAAGAGTTTTTATTTCTCATTATGAGGACTTCTTATTCTATGGAGGTTTGTGTAGTAATAATTGTTATTTGCAGAGTACTTTATATGACCTCATTTCGAATTGGAAGCCACTCGAAAACATTTCCGTGTTGTTGTTTTTGGGATGTAATGAAGGTCACCCAGAAAATCCTACCACTTTTGTGAAGCCTTCTCTGACTATTTTGGCCTCATAACTATTTCTTCTAAAATCATGTAGCACTTAGAGTTTATTCTGCTCAATTTAGCACTTAATTGCATGTTCTCCTTGATTTGCTTCAGAATGGGAAGTACACTTTCCACTTTTTTGTGTGACAGAATTTTTTTGTTAAAAAGAAAATCATACGACTCTATAAAAGGCGTAAACGGTTAGTAAAATATTACGAACTCATAAAATGCTTACATTTTAAGCAAATACACCCAATGTCTTGTCAACTGTTTTTCATATTCAGGATCAGAGGAATAAAAATTATAAAAATAATCATAAGACATTTACTGAGTGCTTCATATAAGCCAGATATTGTAGTAAATACTATATAGGAATTCTTTTTATTTAACCATTATAACAGTTCTTTTTTCCGATGACAAAACTGAGGCAAAGGTTAACATCAGTGTTCTAGGGCATTGCATTTAGTGTTTATTTTCCTTAAACCACATGTCTGTAATTTGTCTATTTACCTTTCTTATTTTTCTGTTTGTTTGTTTTTGCTCTTAACGCTGTTGTGGTCTCTGGCAGTAGAACATAAAAGTCAAGGTATTTGCTGGTGTTTGTTGTTTTGTAATGGGCATGTACTGATTATGATTAAATGGCTGTACCTTTTATCCTTTGTTGTGAATTTGAATTCGTAAGACCCATATGTGAATGCATTTTCTTTATAAAGCAAAAATGTTTGCCAAGCTGATAATGGAAATCAAGACTAGGGCATATAAAATATAGCTTTTTCTGGTCAATATATATTGGCAAATTAAAAAGGTTCTTTCTGGGTTCTAGTTGTGCTCTCGTAACTAAATCAGACTTATTTTCTAGTTATAAATCTTTTTATTTTTATATTTATATACTTATATGTAAAATACAAAACCAGAGAGTTGTCCAAGAAAATGAAGGAAATCCATGCTTGGGATGTAAATAACAATTGGTTTCAGAGGAATAGGATGCCAAAGAAGAAAGAAACACCAAGAAAGAACCCCCCAAAATATCTTTATAAAATTCCCCTTTAGTTCCTGACTGATTTCTAAGCTTCACATGAATAGGGTGTACTCTGGAGCTGTAGAAGATATCAGCTGCTGGAATATTAATAAGTGAACAAATATTCTGGAGTTGCACAGCAGAGATATTGAGGATTGGACCCACAGAGAGACCTGATGAGCATGTGGCCTTTCTGTTTAAACATCGGTAAAGCCATTGGTAGGGATTAAGGACAAGGTCCTAAGATGAAGGATGAAATTAAAATAGACCCACTATAACTTTAAAAACAAGCCTGACAAAATAAAAGTGATCTACTAATAATTTAACTGCCTGCCTAACTAAACCAAACTTAAAACTCTACTGAGGAAGATAAAATAATCTAGTGCCTCTATAGCATCTTATCTACAATGTATGGCATATGAAATAGAGGTTTTTAACGTGATAATAAGCAGAAAAACTGATCTGAATAAAAAATTAAAACAGTCAGTAGAAACAGATTGTTAGATAATCCAGATATGCTAGGAGACAGAGATTTCAAAATAACTCATTAATATGTTAAAGAAAACAGAGGAAAAAATAGACAATACCAAAAAAATTATCTTAACATATATTAAAAATCAAATGTGTGTTTTAGAATAGCAAAATACAGATTTGTAGTGAAAAGCCCATTAATGTGAGCTCTTAAAAATGGATTAAATGTGTTTAACAACAGACTCAATAAAGCAGAAGTCAAGATAAGTCAACTCAAAGATCTATAGAAAACACTGAAACTTAGACACATAGAAAAAAAGAATACAAATTTTACTTTAAATTTTTAAAAAATGGAATAGGGCATAAAAGAGAGGTGGGGCACAGTTGAAAGGTATAATATGAATGTCCTTGGAGACCCAGAAGTAGAGGAGAGAATGAGAATTGTTCAGAGGCCTTAATGTGTCTGCACTCAGTAATAGATCTTCAACTGTATTAAAAAAACAACAACAACAACTGATAGAACTGAAAGGACAAAGATAGAGTCACAATTATAGTTGGTTATTTTAACATTCCTTCAGTAACTGATAAAACAAGTAGACAAGATACCAATAAGACTATAGGAGACTTGAACTGTAATATCAAACAACTTGACATTCCACCAACAGCATCATTTTTTTCCCTAGTGCACATGCAACATTCACTAAACTAGAGCACATTCTAGAACATAAAACAAGTCTCAATAAATATAAAAGGTATAAATTCTTACCGTGTTTGCCATCTGCAACAGAAATAAATTAGAAATCAATAGCAGACATGTTTATGTAATATACCCCACTTTGACATAACGTATCATCTTTTTTATGTAATGCTGGATTTGATTTGCTATTGTGTTGAAATTGTGTGTGTGTTTATGTAGGATGTTTCTTTATAGTTTTCTGTTCTTATATCATCTTTGCCTTCGATTTTGCCATTAGGGTAATGTTGATCTCATAAAATGCGTTTTAGAAATGTTTTCTTCCCCATCTCTATTTTGGGAAAGGTTTTGTCTAGACTTGGTTTCATTTCTTCCATTAATACTTGATAGAATTCACTAGTGAAATAATCAGAGTCTGGAGTTTCTTCATTGGAAGGTTATAAAATATAAATTCAGTTTCTTTGTTAGAAATAAGCTTATTTAATGTGTGTGTGTGAGAGAGAGAGAGAGAGAGAGAGTCAGTCTTAGGAGATGCAGATAAAACATTTAGCAAAAATGGACACCCTCAAAAACAAAAACCAAACAACCAACTTCACAGCAGACAAATATAGTCTTAGAAGAGTATCTTTTTACTCTCACATTTTATCTAATGGTAGAAGACTGAATGTTTGACCTCTAAGACCAGGAACAAGACGAGTATGTATGCTCTTAGCATTCTAACTCAGCATGCTGTTGGGAGTAGCTCATGCAAAATGGCAAGTAAAAGAAATACAAAGTGAGCTAATTGAAAGGGGGGGGAATGAGAAATGTTTCTTTTTTAAAAAAGATAACACCATTGTCTACGTAGAAAATTCCAAGGGATTTTTTTAAGAAGGTAGTGAAACTAAGTTTAGTAAGACCACAAGGTACAAGGTCACTATGCAAAAAACAGGTCTGTTTTTTAAAAATTTCTTTTTTTTTAAAGATTTTATTTATTTATTTATTTTAGAGGGAGAAAGAGCACATCAGCACAAGCACAAGTGGCGATGGGAAGGTGTGGAGGGGCAGAAGGGGAGTAAGAGAAACTCAAGTGGAGCCCTACTTTGGGCTTCATCTCACAACCCTGAGATCATGACCTGAGCCAAAACCCAACAGTCGGATGCTTTACCAGCTGAGCCACCCACACACCCCAAAGCAGATCTATTTCTGTGTACTAATAAAGAGGAATTAGAATCTGAAATTAAAAATCAATGTCATTTACAACATCAAAAACCAGGAAATACTCTGTAACAAAGTAATATGTGCTAAACTTGTGCACTCAAAACTGTAAAACATTACCCCCCCACAAAAATTAAAGAAGATCTAACTAAATAGAAAAGTATACTGCATTTATGGATGCAATATTATTAAAATATCAGTTCTCCCAAAATTAATGTAAAGCTCTTCTCCACCAGGCTGTGGGTGAGAATTAAACCCCAGTGCCCTAGGGCATCCATGATATATAATGAAGTAACATTTCTTCTATGTATGTAGAATTGTACCAGCTATACCAATCTTGAAGGAAATGAGTATAGATGCTTACAAGCTGATTTTAACATTAATATGGAAATTCAAAAATTTAAAATAAAATAACCAAGACTATTTTGAAAAGAGGGAATAATGTTAGAGAACTTTATGCCGCCTGATTTCTATATTTACTGTAAAGCTTTAGTAAGTAAGAGAGTGAAGTATTGGCGTAAAGACTGACAAAAAGATCACTGGAACAGAATAGGGAGTCTGATTTTTAACAAAGGTGCTTATGCCATATCACTATGTTGTACACTAATATTGAATGTTATAGTGTACACTGTATTGAAGCTAATATTACACCATGTGTTATCTACGTGGAATTTACATATAAACTTTTAAAAAATAAATAAAAATATGTTTGACTGTCTCTACCTCCACTCATTACCTACCTGGACAATAAACTCGAACAGGTACTTTTTAAAAGAGTGCCTACTGGCCAAAATGCCATTTGGCCAGTAGGCCTATGAAGAGATGCTTTAACAGAATGACTCATGAAGGAATTCAAATTGAGACTACAATAAGATACCACTACACACTGGCAAAATAGCATGAATTTAAAAGTCTTACAATACCGAGTGTTAGAGTGGATAGGGAATAACTCTTGAACATTGCTCATGGGAGTATGAGATGGCACAATCACTCTGAAGAACTTTGGCTATTTCTAATAAAATTAAATATATAACTATGTGATCTAGCAATCTTATTCCTAAGTATTTTTTCCAAGGAAAATGAATATTTCCACTTAAAAGACTTTATTCACAATAGCCCCCAAGTAGAAATAACCCAAATACATACCAGGAGAACAAAATGAATGAACAAATGGTGATTTAGTCATACTCCTCCATGACAAAAAGGAGCAAACTGTAGATACATACAATGCCATGGATGGATCTCAAAAACATGCTGAGTGCAAAAAACTAGGCACAGAAGAGGACTGTAGGATTCTTTGTATATGAAGTTCAAGAACAAGCAGAACTAATCTATGGGGCTGTAAGTCAGAAGAGTTATCTCATGGTGTGGGTGGATCTACTGATTTGAAAAGGGCATGAGAAACTTCTGAGTTTATGGAAATGTTCTGTATCTTGAGCTGGATGGCAGTTTTATAGGTTTTTACATATGAAAAGGTCATCAAGCTATATTCCTAAGATTTGCATATGTACTGTTTGTAATTATACCTCAACAAAAGCATGCATCGCAAAAAGTGTTTCTTAAAGATTTCTTGTGTTTCTTGAAACATGATTGAGAATAAGTAAAGCAAGTGGATATGTCTCTGAACTGAGTTTATATATAGCATCTGATAAATCCCTCCTCTGACTTCTCCTTCCATCCTTATCCTGAGTAGAAACTCCCAGTTTTCTTTGGACTAGGCTTTTATCTTTGGACTCCTCAATTTTTTGACGACCAAGTTAGGTAGGGATTGTTTAATTTTTTGTTATGCCCTTCTTATTTTTGATTACTAGGGGTTCACCATCTCATTGTAGGCTCTACTGATGGCTCAAATAACACTACATATTTTGTCCAGGATATTTTGACCATCATTCTTTTGGCCTCATCTTTTTTTTTTAAGCTGTTGGGGAATTTTCATTTTTCTAGAATGGGGATTTATGCGTGATTTTAATGAGTGAATATTTATACAGATTCTCTCATTGATTTTAAGAATGTTCTTTGGACAGGATTGTAAAACATGAATTCAGTTGTGGGGAAAATCTACTTGGGGAGAATGTGTGATTTTTTTTTTTTTAGAAAGATTTTATTTATTTATTTGACAGACAGAGATCACAAGTAGGCAGAAAGGCAGACAGAGAAGGAGGGGGAAGCAGGCTCCCCGCTGAGCAGAGAGCCCGATGTGGGGCTCGATCCCTGGACCCCAAGATCATGACCTGAGCAGGGTCGGGCCTGGTTAGTACTTGGATGGGAGAATGTGTGATTTTTAAGGTAGCTTAAGTATCATAGTGAAGTAAAAATTTGTTGTGGGATTTCTGGGGAACATGGGAACCAAAGCTCCAGGTAGGGGTTCCAATTGGCAGAAACACATGGAAAGATCCAGAGCTCCTCCAAATGTAACTTATGGAATGTCCATCCTAAGTAGATAGGAGGCTTAGTGCTCAAGAATGAAGTGGCCTCATCCAGAACTACGGGCTATTGAGGAAAAAGGTACAAGGTAGCTTCCTTGTTCAGTAAAGGAAAGGAACTTAAAAATTAAGTTCCATGGGGCAGGCAGAAGTAAGACAAAGATCCATATTAAAGGAAATGCCTACCATAGAGGTCAGGGTTGAAGCAGAGGTACCTAGGTATATATATAGAGGGAACAATTTATAGGGCGCTTTACATTCTCTCTGAGTAGTTCGTACTCTCCTTGCTAGACATCAGTTTCTGTGTCTGAACTTTTCCCTGTTTCACAGTGAAATAATTCATTAAATAACTTGAGAAAGAAAAATTTGACAAACCAAAATGTGAGCAAGGGAGTGTTATTCAGGAAGCAGAAGCAAAAGTTGGTGTGAAAGGACAGCTCTCTTTCACAGCATAGTTCCTGGCGCTCTGCTTTTGTCTTACTTTGAAACTTGCTAAAATTATCCAGAGAAGGAGGAATTTGGCTTTGGCCATTTGCAGTGAGTAAGACAAGATCCTTGGTGATCTTGGACTCAGGGTTTGATCCCAGTAGGTTGACAGAGAGTTGTGGTTGGAGTCCATTCTCAGTTTCTACTGTGAACTCAGCTTTCTTTTGATGGGGAAAGGAGAAAAAACTTTTCGCTCAGTATCCTGGCCTTTGTATGATCTGTATCTTCTTGTCTTCCTCATTCCCTTATCCCATGTCACAGAGCAAGAGAAACATGTAGCAACTGCCAAAGTCCCTTTCCTGGGAAGCAGGATCAAATGATTGTTAAGTCTTTGAAGTCTGACAGGACTGGATTCATATCCTAGATCCACCAGTTACAAGATAGAGTCAATAGCTTAACCCCTCTCTCCTCACATCTATAAGTCGAGGATTAAATACCTCATGGGGTTCTTACGAGAATTATGTGAGAGTACTTTCAAAACTTTGGAACATAGTCAGTGCTCAATAAATTGAGGCAGCTGCTCTGGTGATAGTGATAGAGATATTTGGTTGATGATGGTGACTCTTTCTCTAAGCTTTTCACCTCTGTTCACTTGTGTACAGTGAATTGCACTTAGTGTATAATCGAAGTTCATTGTAATTGGAAGTGATGAGTACTGAGCTTTCTGTAGGACTTTGACGGAGTCTGGAAGATTTCTGTACATTTGTGGTTTTTTAAAAGATTTTGTTAAAGCAGAAATGGGGGGAGCAGCAGAGGGAAAGGGAGAAGCAGACTCCCCACTGAGCAGGGAGCTGGACGCTGAGATCATGACCTGAGCCTAAGGCAGACTCTTTTTTTTTTCCCCCTAAGGCAGACTCTTAACCCACTGAGCCACCCAGGTGCCCCTCTTACACATTTGTTTCAATTGAGTTTAGTTGTGTCTTTGTGTCAGAAACAATGGATATCTCTTCCCTTTTTGTAAAGAGAATCAGATACTCCCAAGATACAAAGTAGGTATTAGTGCATAGCTACTTTGCACAGTTTGGGTGCCATTGTTTCTTTCCTTGTAAACCATATGCTTTTTGAGCAAATGTACGTACATGATATAATAGTGCAGTGTATCACCCTGTGTGAAGTATTATGATACAAGGAAGACAGTAAATAGAGTAGGAGATAGAAAAGAAAATTTGAATTAGAGAATATGAATCTGGATATGTTTTTGAGGTAAGTGAGTTGATTTGGTTACCAAAGACCTACATGGTAAAAATCAAAAAAGTATTTTCATGGGTCTTGATTCATGTTGAACAATGGTTCTTGCTATGGTCATAAACCTGACATTGAATTAATATCATGAGTTTTCTCTTTGGTTGACTCCTCTCCCTTTCCCAAACTTAAAAAAAAAAAAAAAGTAATTATAACTGGATTGAAAACTAGTGTGAACTATTCAAGTGCTTTGGTAGTGGACTTTCAGTTCATTTAGGTGTTATTTACTGATTGTCTTAGAGCATATAAATAGTATAGATGCACTGAGAGGCAACATGATGCTGCCGATTGAGTTACCTATAAGACCTTGTGACTCAAAATCGCCCTGCATCCCAAGTTCCTCATATGTACAAATTATGGTGATAATTCTTAGCTCATTTTTCATCTTGTCTTGCATTCCATCTTTATTTTTGTGCATTGTACATTGGCACTATTACAGCTTCATAAGATACAGCCTAGATGTGATGAGACTGATTTGAAACTCTTCTTAGAGGTATCCAAAAGGGAGTTTTATGGGACTTTTCATAAGTTTAGGTGTTCTTACATCCTAAATTCTTATCCTGTTCTAGAGATTTTGGCTGTATGTTCTTAGAATCCACTTCGTAATAACATTACTTAAAGAATAGGGTGAAACCACCAATCTTTATTGCATAGTGTATTGGTTGTTATTGCCTGAGTCTGTGTTTATCTGTTCTTAGAAAACCTATGGACTCCGTGGTAGTAATGGAAACTGGAAGTGAAAGGGGTAATGGGTAGCGAACTGTGAATTAGCAAAGTTCCAAAATGCTTTCTTGATTTAGCAAAATATTTAACAATGAAAACATTCATTTCTATAATTATCATTTTGTTTGGAAATAAATAATTAGTTTGAGGGAAAATAAGGTGAAAAGTAATTGGAGGGCAGTTAAATAACAGTATATAAAGAGTAGTATAACACATGGTCATGCATAAGTGCATTTGGCTTTATTGATTGATATATGTTGATTGGGACTTGAAAGCCAAGTCTGTGTTTCATGTTAACATGTTGAGGTTAATAAGCCCTTTACTATTTTGAGATGAATAATGATTCAGGAGGATCAACCAACTTATCCCAGCTTGCACAGCCAGTAAATGGTGGTGAATAAAAGTTGGGACTTTCTGACTCTTAAGCTATCTTATTTTCATTTTGCCAGTCCAGTTTTGCTTCTCCTTGCAATCTGTTTTGGCCACTGAAACAAGCCTTTCAAATGCTATCTTCTTCAGCCTCTAGTTTCACTGGGCTTTTAGCTCTTTGATTTTCACAGCATCTCTATGTTCAGGTTGTCAGGTTCTTTAAGTATCTGTCTTGGCCTAGATAATTATGTTGGGTTACACATTAAAAAGAAAGCCACAGCCAATACTCAGTATTTGAGGAATTAGCTCCTGAACTGCCACTCTCGTACCTGTGTGGGCCTAGTTTATGTCTTGGGTAACCCATAAACCCTATTATCATCTGGACCAGGCTTTGCTCCATGGTTCACTGTAAGACAGGGTAAGAATTACTACTGCTTTATAGGTGATGGTGTAGTGGAAAGATACAGATTTAGGACTGGGCCGAAATACCAAAAAGCTGTATGAGTTTGTCTAAATTTCTGAACTTCCCAGAAAACCTTAGTGTATGCATCTACAAAAAGAAAGAATACCAACTTCTGGCAGTGATTCTGAAAATGAAATGAAATAGTATAAGATGTAGGCTGCTTAACTGTAGCATATCTTGGGTGTATGGTAATGCCCAAGAGGTGGTTTCTTACCCCTTTTTCTGGCTTCTGATCTGCACTGCTGTCTCTGGGCATCTGCTTTAGTCTTATCCTCATGCTTCACTCCACTCCTACTCTCACTGTTCAAAAGCCACAGACAAGGCTTCTTACATCTTTGATGTGCCCTCTCTTGATTGTTCGCCCAGTGCCTGTAACTGGTAAAATTTCTGTCTCTCCTTCATGTGCTCTCGGTTCCCAGTCTCCAGTGGGTTTAACTGAATGCAAACCAATAAATGTGGATTTTGTTTATAATGTAACTTCTTTCTCAGTTGGCCTGTATAGTACTCCCTAGCTTACGTATTTCCATTTGTTGTCTTAAATCATCCAGAGTGGGGATCTTCAGAACATACAAACAGAACCATATAGTTGAAGAACACTTTTTTTGTTGTTAAGATTTTATTTTATTTTTTTTAAGTAATCTCTACACCCAACGTGGGGCTTGAACTCACAACTCTGAGGTCAAGAGTCACATGCTCCATCAACTGAGCCAGCCAGGTACCCCTCAGTGTTCATTTTTAAAAGAAACAAAATTCATCCTTTTAATTATTTATTTTCTGGAAATTTTAATTGTTCTTTTCATTTTTTATGTGTTAAATCATAAACCTGTAAACACTCTGCTTTCTAGATAACTTAGGGGATGATGTTTACATTCGTTTCTTAAGAATTATAGTAATTTCAGGATTGCTTAGGTGGCTCAGTCAGTTAAGTCTGTGCCTTCGGCTCAGATCATGATCCCATAGTCCTAGGATCGAGCCCCACATCTGGCTCCCTGCTCAGCGGGGAGTCAGCTTCTCCCTCTCCCTCTGCACCTCTCCCATCTTGTTCTCTTTCTCTCTCTCAAATAAATAAATAAATAAATCTTTAGAATTATAGTAATTTTGGAAGGGATTTTCTGAAATTTATTCTCTACCGAAAAATTCCTTTTTAATCTAATTAAGATTTTGAATATTGCTTATCTATTATTGATTTGGGGGGGGGAAGTGCTTCTTGAATAAATAGCTGGGCTTTATTAAATCTTGGTTTAATGTTATAGCTATATTACTCATGGTGATGAAGGTAATATTTAAGATGATTGCCACCAGGCACTATTAATCCAAGATTTTTCAATGCCGAGGATATCGTGATGGAGAAAACCTCAAAGGAATCCCTAATGGAAAAATAAATTCTGATAATTTTTGTTGAGATTTCATTTCAGTCCATTAACATTATGATTTACACTCTTACTATTCCAGGGAAAGGTGGCCCAGACGGCGTGTATGTCAGCTTGCAAGCATTTAGCCACATCCTTGATGCAGCTCCTGCTGGAAGCTGAAGTAAGACAGCTCACCTTGGGAGCACTACAGCAGTTCAACTTGGATGTCAGAGAATGTGAACGTAAGACAGGGAACCATCCCTTTGCTTGTCTGTTTCACCTGTGTGTATACTCACTTCTATGTAAAAAAAAAAAAAAGGTCTGTGGGGTCTTCGTTCCTGATGGAGTTGACTACCTGGATGGTGGAGACAACTTGAAGGGCATGTAGAAATGGTCCATCAGCAAGCTGATTTGAGCATCCAGAGGTGCCTAGGCCCCTACACAGAACAGATCTCTGGCCACAAACAAGTTTGCCATCTAGAGGGGGATACAAGGCAGACATGCATTTAATACACACCAAAGAAACCTGACTCATTCAAAGACTTCAGAAGAATGCAGTGCCCAGCCACTTTTTAAAAAAATTTTAAACCTATTTTTACATCTTACCTGCAAACTCTTCTTCATCCGAAGAACAAATGTGTTTGCATCTATCAGTTAGAGATGCTTTTCTATTATAGGTAGAAACAGTAAATGTTAAACAGAGTGGTTTAAAAAAATAGGTTTTATTTCTTAGAGACAATGAGTTGCTATATTGATTTAGTTGTCAGTGATGTCATCAAGAACTTGGGCTCTTTTTTTTTCCTATGGTAGAGTTGACACACAGTCTTACATTAGTTTCAGGTGTACAACATACTGATTCAGCTTCTCTGTACCTTATGCTATGCTCACCACAAGTGTAGCTACCATCTGTCACCATACAATGCTATTACAGTATTACTGACTATTCCTGGGCTGTGCCTTTTATTCCCATGACTTCCTCATTCCTTAATGGGAAGCCTGTATCTTTCACTCTCCTCACCCCTTTGCCCATCCTTCCACCCTCTCTTCTCTGGCAACCATCAGTTTGTTCTCTGTATTTATAGGTCTGATTCTGCTTTTTGTTTGTTTATTCATTTGTTTTGTTTTTTTTAGATTCCACAGATGAGGGAAATTATATGGCATTTAGAGGACCCAGGCTCTTTTGTTCCCTCTTCTGCCATACTTAGAGTGTGGACCTTTCCTCTTCATACATATTATTCCTTCTCATACATGTATTATATTATAGTCAGAAGAGACTCACATTCCCTCAAAAAAATAAAAGTAAAAACAGAAATGCCATCTGACCCAGTAATTCCACTTCGAAGAATTTACCCAAAGAAAACAGAAACACTAATTTGAAAAGATATATGCACTCCTGTGTTGATTTCAGCATTACTTACAGTAGCCAAAATATGGAAACAACCTAAGTTTCCACAGATAGATGAATGGAGAAATTTATCTACAATGGAATATTATTCAGCCATGAAAAAGAATATGGTCTTGCCATTCACAACAACATGGATGGATCTAGAGAGTATTGTGCTAAGTGAAATAAGTCAGAAAGAAAAAGACAATAACACATGTTCACTTAAATGTGGAATCTAAAATATAAAAAAACCCAGAAATAGACTCATAAATATAGAAAAACAACTGGTGAATGCCAGAGGGAGGGTGGGGAATGGGTAAAATATGTGATGCGGATTAGGAGGTACAAAATTCTACTTAAAAAATAAGAACATGACAGAGGTGAAAATTAGAGCTTAGGGTATATAATCAATACTATAATAACTTTGTATGGTGGCTCACTTGTGGTCAGCATTTTGTATTGCATAAAATTGTCAAATCACTATGTTGTACACCTGAAACTATAATATAATACTGTATGTCAGCTGTACTTCAATTAGGAAAAAAAAGGAGGGGGAGGAGACTTACATTCAAGACGGGAAAAAAGAGGCCAATGTCACTTATTCCTTTTACTAAGAAAATTAAGACTTTTTTAGGAGACCCCCAACAAACTTCCCTGTCTTTCTCATTGGTAATAGCACAGTTACATAGTCACCTCCAGCTCTAAGGGAGGCCATGAGATTATCTGGCAAAGTGACAGAGGACCATCATTATTGGGATAGTTGATTCATGATGAATCATCCCCTCGGAGTTGAACACAAAATTAGTTCTGTTTAGGAAAGAGAAGGAAGAAATAGAAAGTGTTCTGGTGTTCATTGTGCTATCAATGAGAAATGAAAATGAACAAAAATGCTATGACAACTTCGAATTTTTTTTCTGATTCTAAGAAAATCAGTGGAAAATTCTAAAAGTGTGCTAATACTTCTTCGCCATTTTAAAAATTTTTACTGCCTGTTGGTTTCCCTTGGTTGATTTTTGATGGCTAGAAATTAAGATTTATTGGCAATGCTGGTTTTAATTAATTACTTGCTGGAGACTTCCAGTTTCAGTCACCACAGAATATCAGCATTACCTTTTTGCCATAAACAACTGTAAAACTGGATAAAGCAATTCTTTTCATGTATTGGGTAGTAGATAGCACAAGGCTATGATCTTTTAGAAAGGGGAAATGCATAAGGTAAACTTGACATTCAATCTCGTTTTCTGTCTGGGGGCACTTTCCAAACAGGTGCCCAGGAAAGTAGAGCCCAAATAAAAACCGGTGTTTTACACAGAAAAAAAACAAAACAGAACAAAAAAACAGAAATTGGCCAAAGCTCTGGTGAGGCAGCTGGGATTTGTGGGGCAAGATACGAGAGAGAAAAGAATTGTTTAGCTCTAAAAGTCTATATCGGAGAGCTCATGAGTCTTTGGTCAAAAACTAAGTTGCCATTTGCAGGGTAAAATCCTGTGAGGCCTGGCAGAGTATAGCCACTGAGGATCTGTGAGCTGAGTAGGAATGCCAGACATTGGAATTCTGACCAACCAAAGTTGAAGACCAGCTAATCATCTTGTACATTCAGTAAGACCCCAGAAAGTTAGGCCTTAAGAGTACTGAAGCTCTTGAGTAATAGCCAATCTTGATCCACCCTAACAAAGCCTAATAATGATACTTAACAAGTTAAAGGTAATCTACCAATAAAATAACTGCCTGCCAAAACCAAACTCAACTGTCTTTGAAGGAAGAAGAACATACACAAAATTTCAGACCCTTAGCCACATAACCTCAACAATTTTACAGCAAGAAGTTAAGATTTGGCATGCAAAGAGAAAGGAAAATGTGACCCATAACAAGAAAGGACAGGCAATAGAAATAGACCCACTGATAACAGAAATGTTGAAAATAGCAGACAAGGCCTTTAAAAATCTGCATATGGATATATTCAATATAAACTATAGCTAAATTTTTTCCACCTTTCATAAAAAGCATTAACCCATTGATTCAAAAAGCTCAATGAATCTTAAGCAGGATAAACACAGAACCACACTGAGGTATATTACAGTCATATTGCTAAAAAATAAATAAATAAATAAAAATAAATAAAAGAGAAAGTCTTAAAAGCATCCCAAGAAGAAAAGACATAATGAAAGGCAATGATAAAAATGACTGCTGCTTATCAGAATCAGTGCAACCAGAAGGCAATAGAGTATCTTCAAAGGAAAGAAAGGAAAGGAAAGAAAAACAGAAAAGGCCTGTGAACCTAAAACTATGTTTTGTAAAATGTACCCTTCACAAATCAAGATAAGATAAAGACATTTCAAATGAAGAGAAGTTAAGAAAATTTGCTTCCCAGGTTTGTACAAGAAGTCATTTAAAAGGTAGTTTTTCCAGTTGAAGGGCAATACTAGAGGCTAACTCAGATCTGTGAGGCAGATTACATTGTTCAAAGAGCTCTACAGCAATAGACACATCTTTGTCTAGAACCTTCACATGACCCTATTAAGACAGGACATTTAACTCCCCTTTTCTTGAATCTGGGCAAGTTTGTGACTTGATTATAACCAACAGAATGTGGCAGAATTGGCCTTGGTGACTTAGGTGGCTCAGTCATAAAAGGCAGTGCTGCCACCATCCCCTTAGTTAGCCGCTGCCTAAGAAGTCCAACTGCCTTAAGGCCTCGACGATGTAAGGAACCCCAAGTCAGTTTCTACGGGGAGACCACCTGGGGAAGCTCTGATGGCCTGATATTTTAAATTTGATGTTCTTGGTGCTGTATTTTGTTATATTCCTTTAAATAGTGTTAGATTGTGTTGTGACCTGCATTTACATTTCGTGGGATTAATTGGAATCTTTCAAAGCTTGCTTTTATGTTTACATCGGGTCCAGAGCCACTTTTTCTGTAGGTCTTAACAACCCCAATTCTAAAGCAATGTCTTTCAAAGGATTCTACCTGATGTCCCAGGTATCTGGAGACCTTTCAGTTCTGGCTGGTGGGAATACAAAATATGCCCATCTCTGTAAAAGCTCCGTAAATTATTCGGCTTGTTTATTTCTGGTGGTTCATTCCCCAGTTTTGGGTAGTGTCTTCTCATACATGTCCAGACTAGTACTCAGCCAAGTATTCATTGGGACCCTTCTGCAGTTTTCCTGAGTCCTCTCATTTGTAGCTTCCACCATTCTGGGATTTGGCCAGAAAATACTAGTTGCCTTGGCATTCTGGACCGTAGTCTATGACTTCAACTCAGATGGCCATATTTTCTTTGGATTTCTTCCCTATGCCTGCTTTGCATCACAGCCTGGAAACTGCCTCTAGGTATGCTTACCTGGTTCGTTTTCCTTCTTTCTGAGATCACAGTCCTGCACTGTCATGTAGTTTCTAAAACCATTCCTTCATGTGCTCTGTCCATTCTTGAGGGGTTTTCTTGTTTTCTGTTTTTTATCCAGTGGGAAGGTGAGTCCTTGTCATATTGCAATGTCATGACCAGTACCAGAATCAAACATACTCTCGTGCTTTTTAAAAATTTTATATTTTGCAGAAATAGAAACTGCTCTTTGTAGAATTTTTAGGGAAAAAAAGATGAGTACAAAGAGAAAATAAAAATCACCATATTCTCATCATTCAGAAGTAAGTACAATTCCAGGGATTGTATTCAGAAATGATAGTATCTAGCAGCCACAGAATTTTTTCTAGAAATCATCCATCTGACTCCTTGCATTTAGTTAGTCCAAATTGTTTTACATGCCTCTATCTTGACCAGCTGTTTACCAGGAGGATGAAAACATAATGATTGGCTAGACCAATCAAAGTTGATTTTTAATATTGGGTATAGAGTCATCCATTTCCAAGTTTTGAAGAAGAGTAGAACCTCATTGTGATATAAACAAATGGAAGGACAGGGCTTTGGAGTGGGTGAACCAACCAATGTCATTGGCTTAACAAAGTGTGATGAATGATTGGGAATGACTACATGGCTGTATTTAGTCAGAGTTAAAAGATAAAGAGGAATGGAGGTGACGAGGCTAAAATATATGAGCCTTGAGGAAGAGTGATGGTCTAGGAGAAGCACTGGGGAGTAAGGAAAATGCCCATGCTGTTGCCTGATTCTGAAAGACATTTTACGTAGGAGAATGAGCAGCTTCTACATGAGAGAACGGTAGGGGAATTGGTATCCTTAGCACAGGGCTAGCTTTCAGTTAAGGCTGAGAGGTGGAGAGATCCCTTAATGAAAAGGTGGAATCCTACTAGAGTTTGTTAACCATGGCTAAATGGTTCCAGAGAGCCAGTACTGTATCTAAAAAGCCATTTGATATTGGTAATAGCCTTGTTCAGACTTAGGATCAGCTCAAAGGCAACATTTGTAGGGCCCAAGACAGTCCCTCCAGTAACCATATTACCACTGAATATTTTTTCTCCATATATTGTGGAACCACTAAGATTCATCGATGTAGAGTTTTAATGTTTCACTTCTGATTGTCAGTAATTTGTCTGTCAAGAAACTTTCCATGGACATTTATGTTATTTTAAAAAGAAAGAATTCTATTCTACGTCTTTTGCTATACCATCCCCCTAATTCTTTTTTTCTTTAGATGCTCAGTGGTCTATAAAAAATCTTAAAGAAATGATACATAAGATTCAAGTAACTATACAGAGGCGTATAAAAGCAGCCCCAAATGACAAGATAATTAACACTTACATCTTTCTACCCAGTGGTGTGTGCCTGCAGTATTTTCTCTATTGTCTGTGAGTCCTTGCAAGAACTGTAGATGTCCCGAAAGAAATCAAACTCTGGACAAGGTAGAATACGAATGTACCTTAAGTGTTCGACTCTGAGGCCTGGGCTGTCATTTTCATAGATCCAAGTACACAGAGGAATTGTAGGCATTACCATGAGCCTGAGAAATTCAGCTAATACAGTGCAGTCCCAAAGAACATTGAATTCAGGGTCAGCTCAACTAAATGGATTCAAGTCCCCACTTAGATTCAGTGTGGCCGTGGGTCCGTTATTTAACCTCTCCCAGCGCCATTTATGAAATAGGAATAATAATAGTAACTAATACTTCAGGGATGGGGTCAGAATTAAATAAGAGAATGCATGGAATGGTTTATTCTGTGGCTGATAAAGCACTAAGTACGCATGAAGTAGCGGCTTCCCCTGTTCTCCCGAGCAGGGGAAGTGGCGTGGCCGCTGATTAATATCCCCAAGGTCTCGTGCAGGTCACTCGGACATTTATCTGCGGTCTATAAATCAGGGAGTTTTGGAGATACCCTTTTATTTGGTGTAAGGAATTCATTGTTGTTTCCGGTAGCTGTCTTTGAAACTGCTGCAGTTGTCCTGAAAGGTCTGGCCCAGAACCAACGATTTTCCGATTCTCTGCTTGATGCCCTTGTAAGATACCAGTCAGTGGGCTCACCTGTTTACAAGCAATACGATGCTTAGGGCATCATTATCTAACGGGACTGTTGTTATGTAATTCTTCCTGATGGGATGCTAAACCAAATACCTTTAACATGGAGGCTCTTGGGAATTCAGGAGGTGTGAAGAAAATATTCCTCCCCCTTCCAGAATTGACAGTGACCTCTAGGTATTTCTGCTTTGTATAGATTTCATCTTACACCTCTGTATGTCTGCACGCCTTAGATTTGCTTTTGGATGTGGGAGCCCTGGAACCTGGCAAAGAGACTGGATTTTAAATACCAGCAAGTCTTGATAGCCTCATACTTTACCTCCTTTGCCAAATGTGGGCTGTTTATCATTCATGTACTTCCTAATCAGTCTGTGCCTGGATTGGGAATTTCCTGGGTTTTCTCTTTGTGCGTTCTGAATAAAGAGGTCTAGCTTCATAGTCAAGCTGAACTACTTGTTTAGAACATCAGTTCGATAGTCTGTTTGCTTATTCGACAGATATATGTGGAGCCCCTACATGGTGCAGAGTACCATGCTGGAGGCTAGAAATACAATGGTAAACAATGGATTTTAAATAGGAGAGTGATTTGGTTCAATTTGCTTATTTATTTGTTTAAATTTCATTTATTTAGTTCTCAGAAAGAGAGCACACACAAGCAGGGGGATCAGGAGGCAGAGGGAGAATCTGACTCCCCACCAAGCAAGGAGCCCAATGTGGGACTCGATCCCAGGACTCTGGGATCATGACCAGAGGAGAAGGCAGACGCTCAACTGACTGAGCCACTCAGGCATTCCTTGAATTACTATTTTAATCATATTCTAAGTCTTTATAAATGTATAGGTAGGTTTTATTTTAGACTTCATTTTGTGAACTGCCTTCTTTATGCTTATATAGTAATCACAATTTCATTAAAACATTTAAATATCTAGGGTACAGGTCCTTTTCATTACAGTTCTGTTTTTCAAGAATGTTTTGGCCTTTTTCTTTTGTCTTAGCCATTCCTCCCCCACCCACCCCCAACCCCCCATAGAGTTAGACTCTACTCTCTCCTGTTCTGTCCATTCTTATGTTCTTTTTCTTTCATAATTTTAGGATACTTTGTCAAATTCTTTTTTTTTTTTAAGATTTTATTTATTTATTTGGGAGAGAGAGATGGATAGCAAGAGAGTGCACAATTGGGAAGGAGAGGGAAAAGCAGACTTCCTGCTGAGCAGGGAGCCCAGTGTGGGGCCAGATCCCAGGACCCTAAGATCATGACCTGACCGAAGGCAGACACTTAACCAATGGGGCCACCCAGGCACCCCTACATTCATATTTTTAACAGGGACTCTGCATTTATCAGGAGCCATCAAGACCAGTAACAAGGCTGCTACAGTATAGAGATACATGATAGAGATGAGTTGGGAGCTTCAAGAAAATGAATGAATTAACTCATTTAATCTCCCTAAGTCCATTAATAAACTAGAAGGACTAATCTCTGCTCTGTCTCACAGTATTGTTAGGAAGTGAAATGAGATATTGTGTATAAAATCATTTGCAAACAGCCATGGGAATTTTATTACATTAATCATTTCTTTATCCATATCCTTTAATGTGTTTTTTTTTATTTTCTTTCCTACTTCCACTGTGATATGGTTCATAATGTTAAATGTTTTCAGTTTTTAGTTACCTACTCTATTCCCTAAATTATTCAAAAGATCAGTATATTGGAAGTATAATGTAATTAAGCCAAATCCAGGGCACATTTGGTTGCATTTCTTAAAATTTAGAGGAATCCATTTCCCAGGACCCATCAGTCTTTTGCACAGAATAAACTGGGCCCTTGAACAAGAAGGTAAGAGAGAGTGCACCTTGCCTAATTCAGCTCTTTAATAATCAAGTTAATCTGGCCTTGGTTTACGATTTTGGGAAGGGCTCCAAAGTCTTCCATTTCACCATTCTTATGATAACCCTCACTTTACAGGTCAGGAAACCAATGTGGAGAATCTGCTGAAACTCAGGATTCTGGCAAACAACTTCAAAGTAGATCTATGATCTCACTAAGGTTACTATGATAGAACATAATGGCAGAACACCATTTGTCACTTCCCCTCCATAAGTCTCCACTCTCACTGAAAGATCAGATAGCTTTCTGAATCCCCAAAGAATTAGTTATAGCTCAAAAGATCCAACAGTTCCTAAGAAGTTTTAACATTTCAGTTATCTCTGTATAAATTCACTAAAATAAATGGCTTTGAGTCCCCTCACGATACAGACTCGGGTGTGTTCTAGCTAATGTTAATCAGGCTAACCTTAATAGGCTTGCTTATGATTTTGCCACTGGGGTTTCAGAGCTAAAGAATCTTCATAAAGTGATCTCTGTGAACCTTCAATGCCAGGCCTGAACAACTGCCAATTGGGATAAATGCACTCACTTCTTTTGATTTTTCTGCACTGCTTGAGCCCACCCACCCTTGACTCCCTTTCCATGTAGTTAATTACCTACCTTCGGTCACTCACATGGGAGTCTGTCTTAGAGAGGGCTCCAGGCATTTCTTTACCTATGTCTTCTTGAGGCGAGGGAGAGAGAACAGAGTGTTCAGGACCTAGTGAGAAACATAAGGGAAGCATATGGGACACACCCACACTGTATCATTCTTCTTTTGCAGCCTTTGAAGTTTACATTATGTGAAGGGAGTTCTGGCCCTTATAACATCTAAGCCAGTGCTAAACCTAAGTCTGCATCAGCCCACCAAACAAACTGTTAAAAATAACTGCTAGCTCGTACATTCAGTCAAGCCTCTCCAGGGAGATGCCCTATAGTAATTAATTTGTCAATCAAGATGATGTTTAGTTGTCCTTGAATAAGTAGTGCAAAATGCATATCCCTACTGTTTTCCCTATTTATGCTGAGAGTCCCGAGGAAACTCTTATTTACAATCCTTCTCAATATAATTCCTTTCTTCTTTACTTTTATTTTGCATAGCACCCTTTGAGCCCAGGTTGTGTTTAGATCCAAGTCACAGGGTGAGATTCAGGGAAGGATGGACTACAGCAGAGCAGACTTCGGGGAGAACAGGTGGAGAGGGAGGACCCTGTGGAGAGCATTCGGGAGAAAGCGAAGGGAGCGATGTTCCATGATTTCTTGCAGTACTCTTGCATTTACCAAGGAAATACGGCGAGATTATGAAGACAGCTGGTATATTAGTTCGTAACTTAAAAGATCAGTGTCTCAGCTGCTTTTTCAACCCACTCAGCTCTCCAGCTGCAGAGAGAGGAATTCTTGCAACAGAGCCTCACAACCATCCTTTGCTTGCTTGGATTGTTGAGGTCCACGTTCTAGCAAGGACCAGAGTTTGTCCCATTTTCGTGTTTGCCCAATGTCATTCAAAGCTTTCACGGAACTCATGTTCTTCAGTTTCTTTCCACTCATCAGTGGCAGCATATTCTAGTCCTCCAAAGCTTCACCCTCAGTGGGAACTTAGTTCCCCAGTGACTTAAGATTATGCCTTAATTATGAGCTTGGCTGCCACATTCCTCAGACTGTTGACTTCCTGGGAAACAATGGGAGGTCTCAATGCCCTTTTCCCTGCCATCACCTGCTAACCAATTTCAAACATTCTACTTTTTCTCCAAAGTCTTTTGTTTGTTTGCCAGCTCAATCTCTAACAATCTGTCTTAATTAGACTATGTTTATTTGCAAGGAACAGAAATCTCCTCAAACCAGTTTAAGAATAAAGGAAAGCTTATTTTAAATATATGCATTTCAAAGACTCCAAGAAAAATGTAAACAGTAAATTGGTTAGGTTAGGGATCATGCCTGCCCTGATTGTTCCTGTCTCTTTAGCACTAAGCACAGCATCTGACATATGGTGCTTGCTTAATAAATACTTATTGAGTGAGTAAGAATGACTTGATTAGCAACTGCCTCCATTTCTGGAGCTCTTCTGTCAGCTCTGAGAATGGGAGGGAGTCCAAGTAGGAAGTAGCTTGGATGGATATCCTGTGATATGCATAGCGAGACAACCTGTGATATAGTTGGAATCGTAAGGAATATTCTTTTAGGAAGACGTAGACCTCTCAGGGCAATGATCGGCAACTTCAGTATACTTCAGTATCCTTCCACCAACCTCTGTGGAATATAAAGCCGTCTTTGCAACCAACGGTTAATTTGCAATATATAAGCCGGGTAATGCATAGTAATTAAAATTGTAGATGATAGATGGATTGGCCTTTGAAACCTGTATCTTCATTAAGCAGTTTGGGCATACTTAACTCCTCCATTACACCTCGGTTTCTTTACTTGTAGAATGAAGTTATGGTTGGTGTAACTCGTAGACTTGTTGTAATGATTAAGTAATCACTTATAGAAAATTCTCAATAACTGTTAGCCACCATCCTCATTGTCATTGTCACTATCATTATCAGTATAAAGGGTAAGTAGGCTGAAAGTCAGGAAAGTTGTATTTTATAATTTAGAAATTTTATTTAATTTGTATTTTATCATTTTATCATTTATAACTTGTATTCTGCAACCTCATTGTTGCCACCGACCAGCTGTATGGTCTTGGGAACTCTTTAAGCCTGTTTGGGCCTATGGCTCCTTATTTACAAAATGAGAATGTTGGGCTAGATGATTTCTAAATTTCTGTCTAGTTTAAAGATAGCATTATTTAGTGTGGGAGGAGAGATCCTGTGGATATTTTTATGTGGGTAGAGAGTTGTTAAAGGATTAAATAAGATAATGCATGTGAAATGCTTTACAGATCCTACATACATAAATATTTGTCAGTATCAGTAAGTATTAAGTGTTTATTAGTTTTCATTGTACTTATATACTATGGCACGTTCCCCAGGGGCTTAGACTCAGAGTACGCAGAAGCAGAGAACAGGCTTTGAGTGATGGCTCTCAGGGGCGCTTATACATTCGATGAGCATTAGAATAGGTCAATAATTTTTTTCTCAAAGTCACTTTCTATATGATTCTTTAAGGCAGGCTTGTCTCAGAGTCTGCTTCATACTATTGCCTTTTGGATAATATGGACTTAGGAAGAAAGTCAAGCTGCATAACGAAGACCAGAAACACTGCAGTAGCCTGTGGAGAGGTCAGGGTGGTCGTGGGCAAACTTGGAGTTGCCATGATGAAACGTGTTAGTTAAGCAGTCCTGAATTTCAGAGGATGCTAAAGAATATGAATCCATGCCTTGGGAACTCAGTTATCGGGACATGAGTACTGGTAGAAATAGATTTAAAGGAGAGAAGTTGGATCTCTGCGAAATTAAATAAATCTTGGAAATGTTAAATCATTGTAGCAAATGGCACCATTTCCTAAGGGATTCTTGTGAAAAGTTTAGAATTGACTTCCTTTCCAATTAAAGTATATTTTTTTATACTTTATCAAAGGACACTTTTCAGATTATATCTTAAGCATTTGGTACCTCTTCAAGTCTTAAAAGGGAGCCATATGAAGAATCTAAGGTTCGAAGAGAGACAAAAGGAACAAACTTGAGCTGAGTAAATTTTAAATCTGATCTCTGTGGGTTATATGAAAATAACAGATGCCTCTTTTCATAGGGTCTGGCTTGAAGATGCAAATGACCTGTGGGTAGAGTATTGAAGGACATTTTGTGTATTTCAGTGTCATTAATTTCAGATCCCCCAGCTTCTATCTTCAACTTCATCTTTCTAATTATAATTTTAAAACAAGCTTTCTGCTGTCTTCCATCTGAGAAACAATAAGGTAAGAAGTTTGATGATAGACTTTGAGTTTGTGTGCAGCAAAATAAACTTGGTTTTTACAATTTGCAGTGCTCTGTGCATGGGCAAATCTAAGGATAATTAGTCATTATTACTTTTATTATGATGGAGACAATACCTTGTTCCATGAGGCAACTTCCGTGGCTAATAAGTTTTGTCTTTTGGTTGATTGACTGGTTAATGGAATCAGAAAAATATTTTATATCTCTTCTTTCATTCTCTACTGGAAGTCTACAGGAATTTGGGTAGCCAGTCTTAACAGAGCATATTTTGTTTATCTATTTTATCATTTGTTTTCCCCTTTTCTCCATATCATTTTTCATTCCTGTTTCTAATTCTCATTTTGATTCAGGATCTGAAACTTACAGATGCAAGGGAGAATCATGAAGTTGGCAATTGTATATGTATATATGCAGAAATCAAGAGTTCATTCTCTGCATTCTTTGCTTTTTCTGCAAGACCTGGAACACTGTAGATATCCTATACAAGAAGTTAGATTTTAAACTCAAGTACAGTGGGAATTTGTAGGATGAAAACAGAGGCGATAGCCTCTTAGGTACACAGCTCCCAATCAACATATTATGCAAAAATCTTCCTCGAAACATACCGATTTGATTGTAGGGCTTCGTCCCTCTCCCACTTCCCAGATCCTTACCAGTTCCTTTTAAATGCAGGGGTGAGCTTGCATTTCCAGATCTAAAATGATATGGGAAGAGCACGAAGTGCAAGCATCTTCCTTCTATCCAAAATAGGCGGTATGAAAGCCCTGCTTTGTTTGCTGTAGTCTTCCCATGACTGTAAGTAAGGTTTGTCATGCTTGGTGCTGTGCTATTATGATGTGTCTCTCTGCTTTGGAGAACCCAAATAAAAGTTTTCCCTGTCATTAAAATGGCAATGTCACTTCTCTTTTGACTATGGATGATGGACCTGTACCCTCTAAGAGGACTCTTCTCAGACATGGGTCAGTGAGTAGTGCCCACTCAGCAGTTCCTTTGGCTCCTGGGCTGAAGTTCCTTGAATTCCAGAAGATAAGGAAGTCATTGTGTCTCTGAGCCCACTGCCAGACACCTGGTCATTTGATAGTACATGCTGCCAACCTGAGCAGTGAGAGCAGGCAACCTGCTCTTCCTCACCTAAGATGATGGCCTAAGATGCCATCCTTGTCAAGCAAATGGAGATGGATCGTGCTTCTCTAACCTTCTTATACATCACTGTCAAGCCTGCTGTTGGCTTCCAGAGATTGGCCAACACAGACAAAGTACTTTTTCTAGTAATGAATGTTACCTTGGATTGTTTGTGGGGCATAATACAAAGGACCTGCTACATGAAGGTTCATAATTTTGAATAAAGGTTCCCTTTCTGTGACAGACTCTCCCAATACCCTAAATTCTGTCTATCCATTTGGAAAATGTGGTACTTGTCCCATCTCTAAATAAGGACAGTGGCTGATTCCTCTTTGAAATTGTTTAGATTTTTCTTCTTGATTTTATTTCAAGGGGTGCTTGAGGGGGATAGTAAGAGATTTACCTTAAACAACTAGTAGTTTCCAAAAGGCTATTTCCCTGCTGCTTGGTTTTGGAAAGGAGAATACCAGATTTGTTTTTTGGGTTTTTTTTGTTTGTTTGTTTAAGTGATACTCCAAACTTGGTGCTCCTTCGTCTTTCTCTACATTTCCCAATTTTAGCTGTTTCCGATTTTATTTCTTATTTTTCCACAATGTTGAGACCTTATACACTTTGAAATTTCAGGGGACAGAATAATTAAGAAATGCCATTTCAAGGTAGAAAAAAATTAAAACGATATGGTGGTTATTGCTTCTTTCCTGTCACTTGACCCTGGTCCCAGACTTAGAAAAAGAGGTTTTCTTACAGTAGAAGGAGTATATCATAACAATTTATTATTCTACAAAGCCTTTTTACTGTTTCTTCATTAGAAACTTAAAAAAAAACAGTTATTTAAAATGCTTCATTAATTCCCATGATTTGCTTTAAAACACCCAAAACCATTTTTAGGGAGAAATGAGCCAGTAGAAATCATTGCTCATCTTAATCGTTGCAAACCTGAGACCTCACCACTAGCCCCAGAGCAGCATATGGCCATGTCGTTCTGCTCTATCAACTAGCTCCAAACAGCCCCTCTGCTGAAAGTTATTTTATTTCTTTAGCATTGCTACCTCCTTCCATCAAGCCATTTGTATATCCCTTTTACTCACATAGGCCCAAATTGTAATGCTTTGTAATCAGCCAGAGTCTCCCAAGAATATCTGATGTTTTCACTGCTCTCGCTTGTCTCCAAGTGTTTACACTGGGGCATTTTGTACATTTCGTATTTTCTTTGTCCCTCACTTTGTGTCTTTGGGGCTGAGGCCAGTGAACTATTAATTTAATTGGGCCATGTTATAGGGTGTAAATCAGGAAGCCATATTAAATAGCACATTTATTTAAAAATTATTTTAATTGTTGACTGTTGACAGACTTCTACCCAGGTCTGCAAGAACTTCCCATAACATCCTAATCCATCTGCTACCTTTAGGTGGAACACACCTTATACATCTCAAAAAATTGATGAAAGTCTTAGTTTTTATAAGACATTTTAAAAGAAAAAAATTAATGTCTCTCAATCATTACTTGCTCTGGCATTTCAGCATTTAACAGATTCTGATTTGAGTTAAACCATCTAGTCTACTTTTAGCATTACAAATTATAAAAATTTGTCTTTTTTTTCTCTCTTCCTCTATTTTATCAGTATATGTATATGTGTGTGGTAATGAGAGAGAGAGGAGAGAGAGAAGTTGAGAGACCTGAATTTCTCCAGAAGATCACCTTAGCATTTCCAATTTTTATATTTCTAAGATTGGAATTTGGAAAACATGAGGGAAATATCATTGCCAACACTTCCACTTAGAAAAGCTAAGTTTCCTATGATTCGATATATAGAATTTTGTAAGTTTTGGCTATAAGGCTCTGTGATTGTGGTTGACCTATATTTTACTTCTATTTTCCACTCCTTTCGTGGGAGGAGAAAGTGGTATGGTGGGTCACTGTTGAATTGAGACCTGTCTTTCTCTTTGCTTGATCACTAAGTAGCTGTGAATAATACACTTAATTTCTTTTAAAATCTTCTTACTCATTTGTTAAATATGAATGGTTTGGACTAGGCTATCCAGTTGAACTACATGCGTAGGAGTTAGCCTCTCAAGGAGGATGAGGTAGGTTAGGAAGGATCTTCTGTGTAAAGCAGGTGTTCGTATAAATTCTGGGAGGAAATAAAAAGCGTGGCATATTCGAGAACTAAAACTAGTTCATTGTGACCGGAAATAGGATGAAATGAAGTAGGATAGCCAAGAGGAAATGATGGAAATATAATCACTGTTAGATCGTGGAAGACTTATTGAGAAGTATACCTTCATTCTAGGTACAGAAGGAGCTGGTCATGTTTTATTGCATGAGCGCGACATGGTCATTTTCTGCTTTAGGAAAACCACTGTGGCAAAATTGTGAAAAATGCATAGAAGAGGGAAAAGCCTAAATACAGGAACTAGTAGGGTCATCAGATAAAAAAACAGGACACCCAGTGAAATGTTAATTTCAGGGGGAAAATTGAATTTCAGATAAACAGTGAATAATTTTGGGTGCCTGGGTGATCAGTTGGTTGAATAGCTGTGTTCGGCTCAGTCGTGATGTGAGGGTCCAGGGATTGGGCCCTGCATCAGGCTCCCCGCTTAGCAGGGAGCCTGTTTCTCCCTATCCCATTTCTACTCCCATTCTTGTACACTCACCCCTGCACGGTCTCTCTCTCTCTGTGTCAAATAAATAAATAAAATCTTAAAAAAAAAGTGAATAGTTTTATGTAATACTGCATGGTCGTGCAAATGTCAGGTAAGATAAGGACTGGAAAAGTGTTGCTTTAGTAAGAAAGAAGCCAAAGTAAATTCTAGAGACAGTACTTTTGGTGGAAGTTAGGGTGGTAGAAACCAGATTACAGAGAGGTCAGGAATGAGTGGAAGATAAAGAAGTTGAATTAGTGCTTGTAAACAGCTCTTTCAGAAATTGAGTTTGAAAGAGAAGAAAGAATAGGTTATTTCATTGCCTCTGAGAATTTCAGTGGTTATTTTTATGTTGCCATAGTTCAACCTAATGATTTGGGACTGTTTAATAGCAAATAACACCAAACATTTTATATAATGTAACTGAGAAGAAAAGAAAAATAATTCTTCCTTTATTTTCTTTGTGGGCATCAGTAAAATTTGCCTAGTCATTTTCCTCTTCTTTCTGTCATCCTCTTCCCTTTCTTCTAAATGAGGTACCTTTCTGGAGAAATTCAAATAACCATTTTCCACCAAATCCCGGCAGTCAGCCTGCTTGAGACCTGCCCTTTCCCTCCGAGTCACTGGAATCTCTTTGCCAACTGTTCTCCTGTCAGCAGATGGAAACAAGGTGTAGCCTAAGCCCCTGCCTGGACAATTAACCAGGGGAAAGGGTGAGGTTCTCTACTCTTGGCTAGAAAAGCATTTTTGAAAGCTTTTCAGCAAGGATCGTTTGAATGACCGGAGTGCTTTTAAAACTTGAAATGTTCATTTATCTCCTATACCTTCTAGCCCTTAAGATAGTCCTTTAGAAGCACCAGTGTATCATGGAAAGAAGTTGCTTATGTGCCTTAAGAAACAATTATTTTCATTTCCTTTTCTTCCAGCTAATGCAAATTCTATTTAAATACTCATCTCCCTCTCAGCAGTAACTAGGAGTTAAAATGCTTAATCCTTCTAGAGCTCCAGGGCTGTGTTGGAAGTCTGTTCCTTGACTCTACCTAGTGACAATCAGCCGAAGGGCTCCAGTTGCACGGACAGAGATTCTCTTCTTTTGTTTTTGTTTATTTCTTATTTGTTTTAGGGGGCAAGGAGAAAAGGGAAAACACACCCTAAACTGAGTTCTCAGTGGCACAGTTTATGTTCTCTAAGTAAGATGGATCCTGAAGGTCCCACATTTAGGTCTTGACCTCTGTAGGTAAATCCATTAGCCTATGTAACCAGAATAGTATTTATGTTGATATTGATCTAAAGCAAACATTTAACATGGATGTTAGATCATTGTTTTAATACTTTACATTAGATTTCCATTGTAGGGGAAAAACTTTGCAGCAGATAGTCTAACAATTTCATGAAGCAAAGAAGCAAATCTAGTAAATATAGAAAATGTTAACTTTCTCTGGGCAAGACACACAGAACTTTTTACTTGGACATGTGAGAAATGGTTTCTAATAATGAAGACTTGTTTTAATTTAATATCTTTAAATTTTTAATTCAATGAAGAAATGACCATGTAGAGGCGGAAAGCCTATTATTTTATTGTATCCAATTCCAGTAATTTTCATATTAATTATGCTGGGGCATATTTGTGGCTATAGCCTGGATGTTAAAGTGGACCCCATATCAAGTTCTATCACACTTGATCTGGATGGGACTTTGTGTTCCAACAGCAATTCTCCAACACCAGCTGGGTGTCCCACAATTCAGTCCAATTCTAGCACTAACAACCTGGAGTTATTACAGACCCCACAAGTTAAGGAGTTGGTCCCATAAGACTGCCTCTCTTCAAACATCAACCACAAGTCTCAGATGTCCAAGCCACTCATACTTCTTCCGAGCTGACTGCAGACTCAGGGCTCCCCACGCTCCCTTGGTTTCTAATTTACTAGAAAACTCTCAGAAATCATTGAAAGTTCTGTAGTTCAGATTATAGGTTCATTATAAAGGCTGTAACTTGGGAACACCCAAATGGAAGATATGTACAGATCAGGGTCCTGGGGAGGAGGAAGACAGTACAGAATTTTCACAACCTTTTCTCATTAGAGTTTGGGCATGTCACCCTTCCAGCACATCAATGTGTTCACTAATCAAGAAGATTTACTGAGCTTTGGTGTCCAGAGTTTTTATATGAGCTTGCATTACATGGGCATGATTGAGTAAGTAATTGGCTACATAAATGAAATCAATCTCTAACCCCTTTACCCTTGCTGGAGACTGGGGTTGGGGCTGAGCTTTGTCTTTAAAACTAAGGGCATACTTGAGCAACCTTGTTAGTATAAACCTAAGTATGGTCCAAAGAAGCTCATTGTGAATAGCAACTCCTATTGTTCAGGAGCTTTCTAGGGTATTTGAAACTCGATTCCTGGGGAAAAAGACCAGATATGTTCTTTACCGTATCACAGACCTCAAGAGTATATTTGATTTAGTCCTATAGCTTTAAGTAAGCGAAATATTATTACCTTCATTTTACAACAGAGACATCTGGTACTAAAAACTTATATGATTGGCCCAAGGTCACATAAGCAGATTTTAGAAAGGACTAGAATATCATCTAATGATACATCTATCTTTTGTGGACATCAGCTTACATTATGAGACTTAGTTTTCCTAGAAAATTGTGGGAACATCTATGAAATATATATCAAAGAAATACTAACTACTCTCAGTTTGGAAAGAATTATATTAACCTTAAAAAAATAATCTAGCTTCTTTAACTTTGGAAACTTCCCATGTGGAACCTACCTTAGTCATTTTTTCAGTGTTTTTCATAGTGTGGTATGATACTTGTCCACTGTGTTTGGAGTTCTGATAGTGAGTCTTGATCCTTTTCCTTTTAAGGAATCAGCATTTATTTATTTTGCAGTTATAGATTAGGATTGTCACTGTCATCACTGGTTGGGGAAACTGAGGCAGTAAGCTTTGTCCAGAAACTTCCATACTCATCAACTGTCATCATTTGAAAAAATGGACACCCTACTGCCTTTTCCAAAAATGATTTGAGATCACTTTCAACAGGGTAAATTGAAAAAATAAGTATATTAGGTACCAGAGTTTCCAATTATCCATAGTTTTCCTTCCTGCGGTTTCCATTACCCAAGATCAGCTGTGATCTGGAAGCAGTTGATCCTCCTAAGGTATCATCAGAAAGTCAATAGTAGACTAAGACTGCATCACAATGCCCACACCTCTCATCTCCTTTATCTCATCACACAGGCATTTTATCTTCTCATGTCATCACAAGAAGAATGAGAATTGTACAATAAGATATTTTGAGAGAGAGACCACATTCACATAACTTTTAGTACAGTATATTATTATAATTGTTCTATTGGTGATCTCTTACTGTGCCAATTTTATAAATTAACATAGGTATGCATGTAAGGAAAAAACAAAGTATGTGTATATGGGGTTCTGTACTCATCCACTGGGTGAGTTGGTACATATCCCCCCACAGATAAGGGGGGACAGATGTGTAAGAAAGAAAAAATGTGTTGAAGAGAAGAAAGATGAGAATACAAGTATCAGGATTAATAGAGAGGTAATAGAAAAATGTGTTGAAAGGTGAAGAATGTATTATACAAAGTATGTAGCTCTCTGAGAGCATAGGTTTTATATGAAATCAATCTCTAACCCCTTTATAAAGTTATAGTTATATATATAATTATATATAATATAAATTATATATAATATATAATAAATTATAATATTATATATAACTATTATATATTATATTATAACTGTTATATATAACTACATATTATAATATATATAGAAAGAGAGAGAGAAAACATGAGCTGGGGGATGGGCAGAGGGAGAGAGAGTTATATATATATATAGTTATATATAACTATATATATATAAATTATATATAACTATATATATAGAAAGAGAGAGAGAGAGAAAACATGAGCTGGGGGATGGGCAGAGGGAGAAAGAGAACCCCAAGCACACTCCCCACTGAGCCAAAGGCCAACACAGGACTGGATCTCACCACCCTGAGATCATGACCTGAGCCAAAACCAAAAGTTGGACAGTTAACCAACTGAGCCACCCAGGCGCCCCTTGGCACAATTAATTTTAATTTACATGCATTACAGTTGATGTCATCTAAAGCTGTGTTGTCCAGTGCTATAGCTACCGGCCTTAAGTGGCCATTTGAACATTTGAAATGTAGCTAGTCAAGAAAGGAGATGTGCTGTAAATGTAAAATACATACTGAATCACCATGCCCAATGTGAAACTTGAACTCACAGCTCTGAGATCACAAGTCACATGCTCTACTAACTGAGGCAGCCAGGTGCCCCAAACATGAAAAATTTTTTAAATATTAGTTTCATGGTTTTTTTTTTTTTTTAAGATTTTACTTTATTATTTGAGAGAGAGAGAGGGAGAACACAAAGGGAGAGCAAGAGGGAAAAGCAGGCTCCCTGCTGAGGAGAAAGCCCAATGTGGGATGGATCCCAGGACTCTGAGATCATGACCTGGAGCCAAAGGCCAATGCCTAACCGACTGAGCCACCCAGGCGCCCCTAAAATATTAGTTTCATGTTAAAATTGAAATACATGTATATATTGGAGCAAACAAGATATATTACTAATTTTATTTTTTTATTTTTTTTATATTACTACTTTTAAATTAATTATTTTGTTTCTGTTTTTAATGTGTCTACTAGAAATCCTACAATTACATATAGGGCTTTTGTTTCTCTTTGGACAGTGCTTTTCTAGAAATTTGATTTTCCCTGTTATGTTAAATGACCTGCAGAATCCTTCTCCAAATTCTTCTGTAAAATTTCAGATAGCCACAGCTTTGTGTATATGTTCATGCAGCAGAATCATCAGTGCTGAACAAACACATGGATAAAATTAAGTCCTTAAAAGCATAGTAAAAATGCCAAAGATATAAAGTTACTACTTCAGAGCACCAGTCTTTCTCATCTCTCAGGAAGCCCACCTCTCTCATGGCAGAGCCTCGGCTTTCCAGAGATTATACACAGGAGCCCTGCTGATTGCTAATTGGGAGAAGCTTCTTTTCACCCTAATTTTAAAATACACATTATGCAGTTGGCCCTTGTTTTGTGAAATTGTGAAGCATTCAGGAACTTTAGAGGAAAATTATGGCTTTGTAGCGATCTGTATATTTTTATGATTTTATTATTCCTCACTAAGTGGGGAGGAATATTTAATATGCATATAAAGGGAATATTTGCTTTTAGACATTCCAGGTGGGGGATGCATATTGAAATAATAGAAGGACGGACCCAGAAGGATCAGATTCTAACTAGGTCACTGACTTAACCTTTTGGACTTTCATTTTCTGATCCGCAGGAGTCCTCAGTAGTTACAAATGCTTCCTTCAGCTTTAGGATTATAGGTTGTAGACTCGAGTCCTAGGTCGTCTTCCTATGTGCTTTTTGGCTGTTATTTTTCTGTGGAATATTAAGGTAAAGTCCACTGCCATTGGCGTGACATTGTTCTGCCACTCGTTAGGGTCTTCACTTTCCTCAGCCTTTCCTCTTCTGCAAAGAACCATACAAGGCAAAAGTCACTCTGTTTAATTTAGTGAGGGCAGCTACGGATTCTTATCCATCATTTTAAGTATTATCTCTTCAGACAAAGAACAGCACTTTATTTCCATAAATGCACCCAGTGTCCCTTGGGCTCCATGACATGGTAGGAACTTCTATCATCACTGTCTTTTTGAACTTGAACGGAATTATTTTTTAGTTTGCTTTACTAGATTCAGCTGACCAGTTTCATTAGACTGTTTACTGATTCTTCTTATATGTTAAGAAAGAAGTAGAAATCAGCTTCTCTGCTTGTCTAGGTTTATTCTGCATATAACAGCTTTTCTGTCCAGGTGAATGTGTGCTGTCACTGACACCAGTCATGAAAGTGCCAGGACAGCCAGGTGGACACTCGTCGGCCCATTTACTTAGCAGGAGCGGGGAAGTTCTTTCTTGCTGGGGGCCGTTTCTTGGCTAATGGGAGATTAGTTCTTTCTTAATTAAAAAGCCACGGCTCTCCATCCTAGCTTTCCATGGTCTTTCAGAGCAAGAGGAGCTTGGAGAATTGGACTTAGAACAATAAACATGAATAGTAATTTCTAAGTCTGTTTGGAGTACCAGTTTGGCATTTGCGATCAGATTTTAGCATCATCACTTTTCATCAGGTTTCTGTCCCAGAACTTGGAGAATCCGTTCGAGTGAGCCTGTGCTCTCCTCTGCCCTTCTTGGGGTGGGAGATGTGGTGAGTTTTATACTTAAGGTGTGTGAAATCAGGGAATAATGTGCAGCCCAGAGTCTTCCCCGGCTAAATAAAGCTGCGTGGTTTTTATGATCACGTGTCCATGCAAACACACTTAGACCCATAGAGTCAGTGGCATCTGTAAGGCTCCCCCCACCCAACCCCTCTTCCTGTATCCTGGCTGTCTAGCTCCTTTAGTCGTACTTAGGTTCTGGCCAACCGACCTTTCTCTGACCAGCAGGGCACTGAGTGGATTCCCTGGGGACTCTTTCAGCATCTCCCAGCAATTAGCTTAGTGGAGCCTCGGAGAAGTGATGCAAGAAGGGGTTAGTTTCCCCAGAGCCACACTTCCAAGTCTGGCACACCCCTCACCTGCGGCCCCAGGGAGCCAGATACCAGGAAACCATTATGTGAATACAGCAACAGCGGCTCTTACTTTTTCGATCCCACAAAAACCACATGTGACCTCACATGATCCTAAGGTATAAACAAGTAGCCAACGTACTTTGGGCTCCTGGGTACAGAGTTTTCTTTCTCACCTGGCATTTTGGCCAGAACCAAACCTCGAATCCCTTTCATGAGGGCTGGTGATGGCATTCCTCATTGTGTGTCTGACCTGGATGGTCGCTGGGAGCCAAAGTAAATGACGGTATCCAGGGACCCTCTGGTTACCATTTTGCCCACTGTCTTCACAGCTTCCTCTTATTTAAACCAACTGTGGTTTCCTCCAACATTGCTTTTTACCTATTTGTCAGATACTGTGCTAGTTTGCTTTTCTGAAATAAATTCTTCTTTTGAAAATTGTTCTTGTCCCATGGACAATTTGCATAAAGCAGATCTGTCATTTTGTGACTCCGTATACCCTTAAGAACTGATTGTTCCCATTCAGTCAGTTCCGAAGAACTGGTTTTATTTTGTTTCTCACAACTTGATTTTGATAAACTCCCAGATGTCCTATCTAGATATACAGATTATAGACTAAGACAGTTATTTTGACTTCTCAAAACCCCTTCTAATCTGACTCTACCATTTTATTCTAATTAGGGTTCTGTGATGTTTATATTTTTTTTCTTCAGCCAAATGTGAATGTACCAGATAATTTTAAAGTTTATTTAATTTTTTTCCTTCCCCCTCTGTTAGTGTTAGTTAATTATAAGATCAGCCTTCAAGAAGTCTAGAAAGCATTTTGAAATTAATGGAATCCCTTTTCTCCTTTGGTAACTTTATATCACTATAATGTGAAGATTATTAGGAATGTAAGCCTACTGGATATTTTTGAGAAATTAATATTGTTTTTAAAAATGACTGCCAGATCTCATAGACTTAAGTGTATGTAAGAATGTGAAGGAATGTTGACCATTTGTTAAGCAAAATACTTTTATTTGTGAGGTTTTCTTTCCCTACTTGTGCCCTCACTTAACAATATACCTTCTTTTCTGTAACTTTTACACTCCTTTTAATTTTTTTTTTTTTAATGAGAAGATTTCCTTCATAAAACTTCAATGTGTTGGCCATTTCCTCATTAGAAGATATTTTACATTTGCAAATTGGTTCTTGGAGTCAAGCCCTGATATCAAATTCAACTCCCGAGAGTCCCTACCGTGATAGTACAAGGGCAGGAAAAAGTGCTGGGCAGAGCAGAGCCCTCTGGAAAACACGGTCAGTGGTAGTCAGGAGCTCTACTAAGTGGTAGAACCACGTTTTGAAGAGGAAGCTTTCTTGCCAGCCCCACTGGAACCTTGACTCAAGCCCCAAGTAATGCATGGTGGTCAAAGGTCCGGGTTTGGATTTGTGTGAAATAGAGCAAGTACCTTCTAGTCTTGGGATGCTTCGGCTTCTCTGCAGAGCTTCAGGCTTTGGAAACATCTAAGTGTTGGAAACACCTAGAGACTGGAAACCTGATATAGATCTTGGAATCTAGAGAAGAAGTCCAAGTCCAGAAAGGCACTTGTCCATCGTGCCCCATATGTGCATTGGTTCTCACGATTGCATACTTGTACCCCTTTTATGATTTCAAAGGAAGGTAGGTTTCCATTTGTGACACTAAAGAGAGGCTTCTTGTACATGTGATCAGTTTGTGTGGGCATCAGCCTACTACACAGACTAGGGCTTTTGCTGCTCCCCACCCCTGCCAGTGTATAATTTTCTTCTCTTTCTATCGAGCAACCTCTGGGAATTTGGGTGTGCAGACCAATCCCAGTTGTAATGCTGTAGTGTAATGTTTAGCCTGTAATGCTAAATCTTGAACAAGTTATCTCTCTCGTCACTAGAGAAAGTATGACTAAATCAGCACCACTAAGTAATTTTGATGTATATGCGTGTGTGTGTGTGTGTGTGTGTGTTCTGTTTCCCTTTCTTTGATTATGAAAGTGGTCTGTACTCATTTTAAAAGTTTATAAAGTGGGGTGTCTGGGTGGCTCAGTGGGTTAAAGCCTCTGCCTTCGGCTCGGGTCATGATCCCAGGGTTCTGGGATCGAGCCCCGCATCTGGCTCTCTGCTCCGCGGGGAGCCTGCTTCCTCCTCTCTCTCTGCCTGCCTCTCTGCCTGCTTGTGATCTCTGTCTGTCAAATAAATAAATAAAATCTTTAAAATAAACTTTAAAAAAGTTTATAAAGTACCAAAAACTAAAACCCTCTCTTAATCTTTATGTCTCTAACAGGCTCAGTTAACATTATAAAATGAGCACTTACTGTCATGTTTTCTGTAGATATATTTTATAGAGTCAGAATCAGACTATATACAAATGCTCATTTATTTAAAATATTCACACTTCCCTATGCTATTAGCACTTTTTGTATGTCTAAAGGATTAACTCTAGGTAACTAGCCATGTTTTAAAGGTATATTGAGTCAGAAAATGAGAGGAGATCCATTTTATACATTGCGATTCATAAGTAACACCAATAAAAATTACCGTGTGTGGCTCACATACTGCTAATTAGTCATATCAGCTTCCTTTAAGTGAAAGACTTAAATATTTGCCTATAAAGAAATTTGCAGTGCCAGCTCCCTAACTCATCACAGAATGGTAGCTGAATTAATTTTACCGTTTTGTCCTGGATATGGAACAGCATTTTTTTCTTTTTTTATTTTTTAAGATTTATTTATTTATTTGACAGACATCACAAGTAGGCAGAGAAGCAGGCAGAGAGAGAGGAGGAAGCAGCTCCCTGCTGAGCAGAGAGCCTGATTTGGGGCTTGATCCCAGGACCCTGGGATCATGACCTGAGCCGAAGGCAGAGGCTTTAACCCACTGAGCCACCCAGGCGCCCCAAGAACAGCATTTCTTTAACTTTTGTTTGCTCACCAGCCCTCTGAGAATTCAGTAAAGGCTCTGAAACTTCTTCCCAGAGAACTGTATATTCACACAAAAAACTAATTGTAATGATAATCAATTATGATATGCCCGGCACTTTGCCAACTACTTTATATGTGTTATTTCATTTAATCCTCATAGTAGCACCATAAGGAATGTACTCTTTTCTTCATTTTCGAGAAAAAGCCATTGAAGCTTTAAGGAGATTAAGTAATTTGCCCGTGCCCATAGACCCAGGATCTTGGGCTTAAACTCTGATAGTATGACTTCAAAACCCAGCCTCTCAATCATTGTGCATCTGGTTGTAAGGAACTCATAAATTCCTAAATCCTGCTTTTTGATACTCATGTTAAGGACACATTACCTGTTGCAATCCACAGATTTTCATTGGTAGTGAAGAATATGTGTGATCAACAAATCTTGCTGTTTTTGTAACTTATTTAATGAACAAATGAGTATCTGTTGAACATCTACTATTTTAAGTACTTGTTAGGTTTAGCAATTTGGTCCTTATCCTTAAGGAGTTTCCTTATCTAATGAGAAGACAAGAACTAGGTGCATAAAAGAATGAGGTAAAAATACAAACATGAAGTCAAATATACAGTAATTAGACATTTCCATAAACTGTATGTGAAATCAGTCTCTTTACTTTGCCATACCTTGATGTAGTAGTCACTCTTGGGTTCCTTTTGATTTATAAAAGGAGAATCAAATCTAAAAGGCCACCGTGTCCTCTGGGAAACTGGAAGATTCAGTGTGTCATAAAAATGCAGCCTATAAAGTCAGACTGTGAGAACTAACATGTATCACATCTGGATTCCTGTGTGGCTTCGGCAGCGTAATTCCAAGGCCCCAGGAAGCATGCTCAAGATGCAGATGGGAGAATGGGTAGCCAGCTCTCAAGCAATCGAACCACGTATCACAGGGTAATTCTGTTGAGTCTGACTTGTGTAGGTAAGCAGAACACCTTGATAGTGGCTGCCTTTGACTCAAGAAAGGTTCCCACTGACAGAGAGGACTTCAGTACCTCAAATGATTCAACAAAGCCTCAACTCTTGCAGGAGCAGTAGGGGAGAGCTACCGACCTTGGATGAAACCAGCAGGCATGGGAAGCTTATTTAAGCTGACCACTGACGATCAGGGCTGTCAAAGAGAGTGGCTGTGGCTATAATTCAAAGAACTGCTTTCTGTAAGAGCAGAATATGGGAAAATTGTATGTCTGACTTGAACAGCCACTATCTGCAAGGTTAGCACACATAATGGCTCCTGTAAGATAGGAAGGACAGAGGAAGCCAGACATTCTATTAGCATGGCCCTCATCAAGTATTTGTACAGTTGTAGGATTTTACTCTTTTAAAACTTGAGTCATTTGGGCTGTAATATGATAGAATTAACTTACAAATGGTACTTGAATTTTCTTTTCAATGCAAATAGAAACCTAGTGCTACTAATCATGCTAAATACAGTTTCTCTCCTTCCACTTACAAGAGTCATTTTTGTTGAAATGTCTAAAATAAGAATATTTTGTGTGCAGTGGTAGAATACATCTGTGCTATATGTTAGCTTAATAAATTGTATTAAATTGTATTTCACATGATGTTTCCATAATCCCTGCAACTTAACTTGCTAGCATTATTTTTTTTTAAGTGGGACAAGGCTGTTATGGAAACCTATTATGTCTAAGAAGCCCCAGATGGAAAATATTTAAAAAGAAAAACAGGGATTCCTATAATTGTTCACAAATCACCATTTAAATCTATCCAGCTACTGGATGTTGCAAGTAGTTTTCCAGGCATTTATGCAAATATCTTGATGGAGTTTATTTAATTTCAGAAGAAAAGTATGATACCGAGCCTGTATAATTTCTTAAATTCATTCCTGGAGAAAAAACATAATTGAAAGGAAAACATTCCTTTTCATATTTGCTTTGAGCCAATACTCGAGTTGTTTTTGAGGTAAATAGCAGATTGCTATTAAATGTCTGTCGCACTTTGGCTTTAAGGACAGAATTCGACATAGTAACTATCCAACTCTTGAATTTTCTCTCTCTCTCTCAGCATGGGGTGTGTGTGTGTGTGTGTGTGTGCGTGCGTGCGCGCGCATGTGTATAGGGAGCTTAAACGAGACCTTTTGATTTCATAATAAGCTGGGCTTAGGGACGATAAAACTTGACATTCTTAACTGTTACTAGTGTTTGTCCCTATAGCCCTATGCAGTTGTCTTGTTGTTAACAATGTCCAAGACAGAACCATAAACTGAGCTTGTACCCAAGGCGCTAGTGTAAATTGCAAATAACATTCATGTGGTCTCTTTGACCTAAGACTAAATTGGGGTAGCAGGAAGAGAACAAAGAATTTTCGAGAGTGGAAAAGAAGTAGAAGTCAAGGACAAAGAATACACTAGTAGGATGGACATGTGCAAGTGTTCCCTAAGCTTTTGCAGCGAGATTTATTTAGATGGGCCTTTTCATATCTGCAAATACTCCTTTGCTCAAGAGCCAAGCAGTAGATAGGGACAGCTTCTGCTGTGTGTGTGTGTGTGTGTGTGTGTGTGTGTGTGTGTGTGTGTTGGCAAAAATGTAGTCATGAGATAATACAAATAATCAGCGAGGGAATAATTAATGATGTGGCAGGGAATATTTTTTGATAAATGCTTGGGGAATGAGGTGACAGGCGTGAAATTAGAAAATTCCTTCAGCGATCTAAAATATAAATAGCTTTCGGAACTGAAAAGAGTTTCACAGCTGAAGATTTTATTGTGTTGAGAGGAAAAACTTTTTTCTCTCCCCCACTGCCTCCTCCTTTGCAAGTTGTTTGTCCATTCACAAAACAAACACTCTGAAGCCCAGCGCGGCTCATGGGAATAAATTTCAGGTCGAATTAGTACAGTTTCCTTGCTGTCAGGATGCTGGAATTAATGGTGTTTTGATGACACGAATTTTGAAGGGCAAACAAAGAAGCTGAAGGGAGAGAGACATGACTCCTTAGAAGCTTGGTCCTCCTCTCCCCCAGCCTCTCTTGTCTTCCCTGTCATCCGTCTGCCAATCTCCCTGTCCATGGTTAGTTAAAGGCGCTTTTTATCCTCTTTTCTTTCCCACAGAGTTTGCCAGATCCGGCCCGGTGCCTGGGTTCCAGGAGGACACGCTGCAGTTGGCCTTCATCGACTTGAGACAAGTAAGTCTTTGTGTTTTTGTTTTTTGTGTTTCTTTTAAGATGTGTGACTGAAGACCATCAGGTCTTAAGGAAAAGGGGAGGGGAGGGGGATTGGCGTTGGCGATTCACACTGGAGACCTAAGGGGTTTTCCCCGTGTTTGAGGCCACCTCTTTTATTTAGCTATCTGGGATCCTTAGCTATGGTGGAGTTAAAGGTTTTGTGGGTAGAAGGAAAGGCAGGGGGTGGGAGGAGGGACCCAGAGACTAGAGGGACTCAAGTGACCCTCGAGTGATGTGACCCATTGTGCTCTAGTTGGCTTCTGCAGACACAGCAAAAAGATAACTCGGCAAAGCAGTGCTGAGCAGGTGCGCCTATGCAGAGACTGCCTGCCCAGAGGACACTTTTGTCTGCAGAGAGAATGAGGGCGGCAGCATTTAAAGAAAAATGAAATATTTTACGTTGTGGATTGTTGGCTTAGCTTGTTGACTCTTTTCTGTTGCCTTACGTCTTCCCATCCCCTCCTTTGTGGAATGTGGTCAGCCATGAGTGACTAAGTGGTGGTTTTAGAAGGTGATTACATTAGCAAAGGGCCTGACCTGGTCGTGCTAACCTGGTGGGCAACCCTGTTAAAGTAACGTGGGTGAAAGCCGGTACTCGGCCATACCCGAGTTTCTCAAGACGGTCAGATAGAAAGAGTTGTTCCGGAGGGCTGTGGCTTGCAGACTGAAATGGGTAGGTAGGTAGGCCTTGGTGGCTTGGGTGGAGAGGAACAGGATGGGCGGGGGCCGAAAGAGGGAGAGAGTTAACTGGGCTCTGTCATCTCTTCACTCTGAAGATGGATGGGGTTGGATAGAAAGTGTGAATGAAGTAAGAATCAATGACTGATGCTTCTCTCCTATTAAAACAATCTTTTTTTTTTGTCTGTTTTAAAAAGGGGGCTGGCTTTGTTTCTCCTGCCATAATGATGCAGTGCCTCTTGTTTTCAGAGCTGACATAGTTTGCATTCTGAAAACTTTTAGATGCCCAGAGTATTTCTTAAAGCTATAGGACCCCTTGTATTGGTAGTCTCCTTACCACTGTGACTCGATTCATGCCGGAACAGCTTTTAACCCATAATGGATGGCCTGAGCTACCCCTGAGTCCTTGTGGATGGGTGGTGTAATCTGTCATCTGATGACAATTCTGGAAAGCCCTGTTAAGCAGAAAACAGAAAATTGTGTCTCTATAGACCCGCCAAAGTTTGAGGATTCAGGCTGCGTCCCAGAAACGTGTGTCAACTTAATATTTGGGGGCCGAGGTGGGGATTCTCCTACACATAAAGGCTTTCCCAGCATGGTCACAAATGGAGCTGAGTATCTCTCTCCACACTTAAGACCTTCCACCTGTGGATTCAGCCACTCAACAGAGACAGGTTTTAAGCCCTTGGCAGATGTGAGGCTGAAAGATTGGGATTTTTCCTTTAGGGTTTTGGGGAGTGTTGTCTGTTGCACTTTTCTCCCCTGTTTCTTCTCAGAAACTTCTGAGCCAATTGGCTTTTCTTGGGAAGCAGACGCTGAATTTCATTGGAGAGACATACCCAAGGAAAAATTTTTCCTTTCTCGTTATTCATGAGAGGGAAGTGTGGTCGCTCTCTCTAGTCTGTGGTTTTGGTCCCTATGGAAAGCGACTAGCGTTCAACGAAAATGTTAACTAAGGGAGTGTGTTAGACAGCACAGCCAAAATAGGATGTATCTGAGCTGGGGAAGAATGCTCAGATTCTTGTGAGCTCTCAGTGAGCGCTGTTGTTTACTCTTAAATTCTTGTTTGCCATTGCATTTCTGTTCTCGGAGTTCCTTTTATGAAATTTTAGCAGGAGAAACCAGAACTCCAAAATTTTACTCCTAAGAAGAATATGTCTCTTCTTATTGAATCTACTACCTGATTCCTAGTTACAGCTGTCTCTGTTAAAACAGCTTAAACTTTTCTAACCTAGATCATTTGGAAGAACTCAGGTCTCAGGCTGAGGCTCAGGAGCAGCGGGCCCCAGTAGGTTGAATCATTGTGAGAAAAATGATCCCTCCACAGCCCAGGCTGCAAATATTAATCTCTTTGCAGCCCCTCTTAGTCATTTCCATAACTTATTTTACATGAACGTGCTTTTAGAAGGAGACCTCCTCTGAACTGTGGAGATGCTCAGACCATAAGGAGAGGACCTTGGAGTGTGTCTCCAGAAGAGATAGGTTGACCTTGAGTGAAGCACGATTAAATGTCCTTGAATATATTGTCCTTTTGCATGTTCCCTTCAGAATCCTGTAATAGAATTATGGAATTTTGGGGTTGGGGGCCAATTTCGAACATCATGTAGTATGACCTTTGGCTTGATACTTGAAACCCTGTACAGCACCCCAGACTGTGCTCGCATATCCCCCTTGAAGACAACTCACCTCCCCAAAGCAGCATAGGCTGCCTTAGGACAATCTGATTATTAGAAAGCTATTTCTTAAGTTGGCTGAAATCTATCTCACTTAACTCTGACCCTCTGATTCTTTATGTTTTTATTCATGCATCCCAGTTTGGGGGACAGGCTTCCTCTCCTGATTCACTGAGCATCCTCTGCTAGTAACTGGGCCTTTGTGTAGCATGCTTACCCAGGCCTCATGAAGTCCTTATACAGTTGATTTAATTTTTCTTTCATATTATTGACAACATAGATTTGTATCATTCCAGCTGGGCCCAACCTCTTTAGGTCCTGATTCAGTGTTCCAGCTTATGAATTGATTTCATCTCCATGTTCTGTGATAATAATATTAAACAGACAGGGTAGGAGTTAGAGGAAGAAGTGGAAGTTAGGGCACGTTATAGCGTATAGGCCCGTGGGGGACACCACAGTTAGAGGACAGCAAGGATGTTCTTTCACTATCATCATCTGTATTTGCCTCACTGGCTTATGAGCTTACTCATTCTGAGCATACTCTCATGTTCTCTCGCTTGAGACTGTCTCAGACACTGTCAAGTGAACGGTAACTGTTAAAATAATCAAAACATGGAATATTTGATGAGATCATCTCTATGAGAGATCATCTCATAATAGCAGAGTGTCATTTAAAAGCTACAGAAATTCAATTAGGAAGCAAATCAGATATGGACGGCAAAACCATTCATCCTTTCCCACCTGTCCCGTCTAGTCTCAGTTTCCTAATTCATAAGGTAAAGAGTGAAATGACATTTTGAATACACAGGCTTTCATGATATTTCACACGTGCAAAGCACCTCCTAGTTAATGCACATGAATGTCCTTCTCTCATTTGTCAGACTTCCGGGCATAGAAAACGTGCTGTTAATCATAATGTGAATTAGACAGTACGAATCAAATTCTCCTTTGCCATTTTATGCTTTCTAAACTTCCAAATTCATAAAAGTGGGTTTGCAGTACAACTTCACATTCATATCTTAAATATATGTGCAGATTTCTATCAAAATCCGGACTTGGATCAGTGTGAAATCTTGACAAGGGCACCTTAAAGGGTTCACTTATTAACGATTTTGAAGTGATGTATGCACCACAAGTCCTAGTAACTGCCAGCCCTTAATGCCTTATAATTGGAATTGCAGTACAAGGCCAATGCTAGATTCTCAGTAGTGATCTGATTCTTTAATGATGCTATGGTTGGTGTTTTTCTTTTGTTGATAAGCAGTAAGTCCATAGTGCTGATGAACAATAGAATTTGAACTTCAGTTGATTTTCATTTCAACTTCTTTTATCACACTGAGTGCCCGCTGTGAACAAAAGTACAACCCAGGTGCGGTGGGAGTCCACAAATGAATATAATACAGTCTCTGTCCCCCAGGAGCAAAGAGGTGACCAGCAAATATTTAATTTTAATATAAGTCACCCTGTCATAAGTATTACATTGGAAGGATGGAGCATTGTGTATGTTTCAATTATCTCAGTATGTTTTGCTGCATAGCAAAGCGCCCCAAAATGTGTTGTCTTAATAGAAGGAGCATTTATTTAACTCGAGATTCTACAGATTGGCAATCAGGATAGCTTCAGTGGGCTCACTCGTCATACACTGAGATCAGGCACTAGATTGGCTAGGGGCTGCCTGGTCTAGGATGCCTTAGCTAGGCGGACTCTTCTCTGCTCCCTGTGATCTCTCATCCACCAGCTGCCTAACCCAGGCTTGATCACTTGACATATTGGCAGGTTCCAAGAGAGCAAGGGGAAATTGCTTGAGCTGAGGTCTACCCTTGGAACTGGCAAGCTCTCATTCCCACCACATTCTGTTGACCAGAGCTGGTTACAGGGTCAGCCCAGAGTCAAAAATGTGGGAAAATCGACTTCAGCTTATCCTCTGGTTGGAATAGAAGACCTTTATACAAATGATGTATCTATAAATGCAGAAAGGGGCCTTAGAGTGGAGAGATCTTTGTGAGCCTAAGTAAAATATTTAAAATTATTTAAATATATAAAATTATATATTTCATATACATCAAATATATAAAATCATTTGAAAAGTAGAAAGTTAAACTGAAAGAAAGTCAGACATTGGTGAGGGAGGAAAGTGTTTTAAGCATAGAAAATAGCCAGTTTTAAGTTTTGTTTAAAAACAGATAGGGGTCTGTTTAATTAGGATCTCGACTATCTTTCCTTCTTTTAAGAATGAGACTAATCTTGGGGCACCTGGATGGCTCAGTGGGTTAAGCCTCTGCCTTCGGCTCAGGTCATGATCCCGGGGTCCTGGGATCAAGTCCCGCATGGGGCTTTCTGCTCAGCAGGGAGCCTGCTTCTCCCTCTCTCTCTCTGCCTGCCTCTCTGCCTACATGTGATCTCTGTCTGTCAAATAAATAAATAAAATCTTAAAAGAATTAGACTAATCTCTTTAAACTCCCCACTTCTTAACTTCTCTTCTTCTTTCCTTTCACTGTTCAGCTTCCTCGTGGATATCTCTCTTTTTTTTTTCTTTTCTTTTCTTTTCTTTTTTTTTTTTTTTGATGTCTTATACTTCTCATCAAACCCTGCTTATTGTGGGCCACCCTGGAACACTTCACTTTTCTGTTACTCACATTCATCGTGAGGGCATCTTAACCTCCCCAGATTAATTAATTATTTACATTACTCATTTAATCTCTGGCTGTTCTCCTTACATGTGTGACCAACAGGAAAAGTTGAATGGGTTCTTTTCTTCAGTAACATTTTCTGTTCCTTGGCCCCGACTGTTATTTACTTCCGATATCCTAAGTGTTTATAGAGCTGAATGAACTAGGTTGTGACATTGCATCAGATCTCCTGAATAGAGCTTGTTGGCAACAACTCTTAAACAGCAAAGTCATCCCAAGATATCTACGGCTTTTTTTAGATGGAGCTGGTGACATTCCCCCTAGGCCAGTTATTCCCCAATTTCTAAACCTTCACTCTAAAGTAAACACGGTGCATTTCCATTGCAGACACTTAACTTGCCTTAAAAACAACTATAGGACCTGAGAGAAATAATTGTATATTTCTTTGGAGATGTTGAATGAATTCTGATGTTAGTCCTGTTAGAGGTATATGGGCAAAATCAGTCCTATCATCTACTGTTGGGTGTGCAGACTTGAGAAGAGTTCAAGAACCCAACCATGTACAGCTGCTCCTTCCATTCCCCATCCTAACTTGATCCTAGGCAATGAAATTTTGCTTTTGGAATCAAATTGCTTACTCTTTTCTTTTGCCCTGCCTGCAAGTCTCATGAGCAACATTCCCATGAAGAGGAACATTCCCCCTTTGCTTGATTAACCCTGGCTCTTGTGGAACAATCTTTCTTAATAACCACTTATGTTTTAACCTCTGTGGGATACCCATTGATGCAAAAACTGAGTTTGCGTGATATAGCACATAACAAAATGATATATAGTAAATAGATTTTTTTTTTAAGATTTTTATTTATTTGACAGACAGAGATCACAAGCAGTCAGAGAGGCAGGCAGAGAAAGAGGAGGAAGCAGGCTCCCTGCTGTGCAGAGAGCCCGTTTCGGGGCTCGATCCCAGGACCTTGGGATCATGACCTGAGCCGAAGGCAGAGGCCCCAACACACTGAGCCACCCAGGTGCCCCTGGATTTTCTTTTTTAAATGTTTCTCCCAAACCAGTCTAAACAAGCCCACATTAGAAGACTACATAGGAGGCCTGGGTGAGGGTAGGGCAGGCCTACATCTTACAGGGCCTCAGGTAGCAGTCTTCTCTTCTTTCATTGCAATGGTTAAGCTGTATTTAACACAAAGAAAGCCATTTCCCACGTGTACTTCTTCATACTGGTTTTTAACCTGCTGGAATGTAACCTGGGGTTTTGGGGAGGGGGTGGCCTGTAGTTTCCCCAATTGTTTCTTCAGCAGTTGCCAAGGAGTCATGGTGGAGAAAATGAGAGGTGTGCGGAGAGTCAGTAAGGGAATGTTTTTGTGAAAGGATGCTCTTAATGGAGGAAACAGGGTGGTATACAAATCCCCAAATCCTCTGGTAGTAACGTGTCTGGACCAGTAATGTCGTCAGTAGAAGGACTCTCCACGTGCTCACGTGAAGTGTTCTGTTGACCTCCAGATTGTATATGAGCTTGAATAAAAAATGGCCTGCAAAATTGAGAGTCATCTGCACCAGGGTCAGAAATCAAACAGCTTGATAACTCACGGAATTGAGAGATGTCATTGCTACAACTGATGCGGATGGTGGGGTCAGAAGGAATGGGTTAAGCCATTAAGCACATTATCTTCAAAAAGATCTTCAGCACTACTGGTACAGTAGCATGTCTATGTGGTTAAATGTCGTTTCGGAAATGAAATCCGAGTCATCATATCCGGAAGGCATTGGGTGGTTAGAGGAAGGTAAAGAAATAATATCAGGCTACCTGCACAGATCTCTTACTGATACAGAGTTACTGAAGTTTCCTGCAGATCATAGTCCATGTTTTAATGTAGGCATAGGTAGCACTTGGATATAGCTCTAGACCTCCCCAATCAGGAAGCATTCATTCATTCACTGAGCACTATGTCTAGCACTGCTACAGTGGGCTTAGTGATATACTTGGTACAGGGCAGTGAATCAAACACAGTCCCTGCCCTTGTGGAGCTCCCATTCTTGTGTAGTTGCCTGTGCTTATAAAGCAGGCCTCTTCAACATCCTGCTCTTGCCAGAATCTTCCTTCAAGTGTCCCCCAAGGGGATGCCACTTGATCTAAAAAATTTTTTTTTTTTAATTGATGCTATATTGGCCACTTTTAGAGATAGCTGCAGAGCTCTGGCAAGATCCCCAGGGCAAGGCCAAGTCTGTTGTATACTGATACACAGGCTTTCAGCAAAGAACTTGTAGCTATGATTTGGCAGCCTGATATAAATACGATGGTCAGCCTGAAATGCTTCAAAAGCCTGTTCTTTGGTTTTTGAAAGCAGGGTTTTGTGGTTGTTGTGACAGAATTCTTTTGTCCAAGTTGTTTTGACAGACAGAAGTAACCTTCAGAATGATACCTTTAACCTCAGAGGAAGCTCGACAGCAAATAATTCCTGTTCCTGAGCAGGGGAAAGCTAACACCTTTGGGTCTGGTTCTGTAAAAAATATAAATAGGAACATTACTGAGAATAGACCCCACTGAGGTAGACCTTTGACCTCATATAAGTCAAGGCTGAATCTGTACACACAGGATGGGGCCCAGATAAATGAGGTCTTCAGCCACTGGGATGCTATTGCAGCCGCTGCAAATAAGGTCTCTTTCCTTACCTTGCCTGGGGTATTATAACTGGGCCATCATGGCACATTCATAGAAGGAATTGCCAATAATATGTAACACATCCTGGGATTTACTGAACACCTTTGGTTGATTGGAAGACAGTCTATTCTAAAACTGCTGAAACTTTGTCTCACCTCGTACCAACCTCTAACTAGAGAGGAGGAGAGCTCAGAAACTCTGTCTCCGGGCTTTTCATTTTTTTTTTTTTAAGATTTTATTTATTTATTTCACAGACAGAGATCACAAGTAGGCAGAGAGTCAGACAGAGAGAGAAGAAAGGAAGCAGGCTCCCCGCCCAGCAGAGAGCCCGATGTGGGGCTCTATCCCAGGACCCCGGGATTATGACCTGAGCCTAAGGCAGAGGCTTTAACCCACTGAGCCACCCAGGCGCCCCCAGGCTTTTTCTTAAAATATAGAATCCATTTTTTTTCCAGACCTGGATCTCATGAAATAATACCCAAGCAGAGTACGAGTCTTTGGTATTAAAAAATCATGTAAGATGTCATTTAAATGCTAGGAAAAAACCCAGACATTTTAATGGGCTAAATGACATCACAGCATGTTGAGAAGACCATTTTCTATTCATTATCCTCTCACTGTGGAAATCGCCTTAGCAATTTGGAAGTCTGATTTCTTAAAGTCTCATGGAATTGTTTCAATTGTTTTTGTTGAAAATCAGAGAAGGAGCAAATATTAGTAGTGGATGCCAGCCACGATGAGACCATGATAGTTTGTAAGAGGTAGATTTTTCACAATGGAGAATAGTTGGGGTCCTTGGAAGGAAGGTAGAAGGTCTGATGAATACCCCCTGTGTATTTTCCAGGGGCTTTGCTTTTCCTCAGAGACAAAGCATGGCCACTGAGCAGGAATGTGGGTGGCAAACATTTGATTCTTTGCACATTTGTGCTTGCTAAAGAGGTAGCTTCTGAGCCTCTTTGAGGAACCTCTCTTTTAGAGTTTGTGTGTCTGGAACTGCTGACTCATGAATGGCGGGCACTATGGGCCCTGTCAGGACCCTTAAGCCACATAATGGCAGTTATGTGGAGACAAGGAGTGGGTGAAGGACCTTCAGTTAGGAGTAGTTGTGGATAATCTTTTGGATAGCAGGAAACAAAACACCAGATTTTGGACATATTTTCCCATGAATTGGGTTTGGCCTTTGATTAATGGCTCTTCCCCAATCCCCGGTTAACATTATCCATTGTTGCTGTCAACCCATATTGGCACAGTCTTGGGTTAGGTGGGAAGTGTAATCTAAGCTTGGTCAACAGAGTTGTCTAGTATTTCCTGCTTTAACCCAGAGGCAGAGCTCTGCCACTTAGGAGTTCCAGCAGAACATCGAACAGCCCTTCCAGCAGATGCTAGAAGGACTTTTTCTGGAAGTGTGAGTCTGGTCTGCAACAACCTTCTACCCTTTTGCTCCAATAGAATGGCTGTCACTTTTGAAATGGGTTGGTGCCAACATCACACTGGATAGCCTCATAGCAAAGTCAGTCATCCACTCAGAGGCTAGAGTTTCATTCCATTTTGGCTCTTGTGGGAAGAGCTAGTAAGCATAAGTGCAGGAAGAGCCACCTGGCAGTTTCTCCCTTTGCTTTCGGACAGCGTTGGTGATCTTCTAATGCTATATCATAAGAGACACCAAGGTCAGCCGTGAGGCATGCTACCTGGGCTCGTGCAAAGCTCTGTACTGCTCTCTGCTTCTCCCAGCAAGCCAAGCCTTAGAAACTCAGGTTTCTACCGTACCTCAACATGCAGCATGAATCTGTATATCCACAAACCTGGAATTGGTAAGTTTCTGAGATCGTCTCATCTTCAGGAGAAAGGATGAGTCATCGCCCATGAATTTCTCTGGGGGTAACAGTGGTATCAAAGGCTGTTGTAGTAGTGCTGGTAGAATTTAAAGCCTGATAGGTTCTGAACACAAATCTTATCTCTGAAACTGCAATGCCTTTAGTGTGCTACTAGTGAACATTTACAGGCCATGGAAAGGGCAAAAGAGCCTGGCCTTAGATCTAACTACTAACCATTGCATCCTCTCAGCAACCGCTGGAGGGCAGCAGAGAGTGACAACAAAGGGCTAGATTGAGGGAATTGGGGCATATTTCAATTTGCCAAGAAAGAAGCCCCTTAGCTATGAGAGAATTAGCTACCTGGGAGCCACAGTTGCAAGCATGGGCTCCTGGGGAAGAAGGACCAAAGAAAATCTAGAACTCTGATATGAAGATTAAAACCCTCCTTCTAGGCAAGTTCTTAGAAATGCATAAAGAAATGAGATAGGACTGTTTGGAAAAGGGGAACCAGACAGCTTCGGTAAAGGTAGGGAACCAGTAAGACAGTCGAAAGTGTTAAGTATCAAGGGAGAAGCAAAAATGGAACAGGAACCAAAGGAAAGAAAGAACTTTGGTGGGAGACAAACTAGACTGAGCGAGCTACGGAGGCAAAGATACAGTCAGGAAAGATTGGATTCCCTGAGACAGCTGTATGCAGGAAGGAGCCATTTGTAGGGCACATATCATCAGACAGAGAGCTTCAAAAGGACCAATTCCAGACATGGCCGCATGCTCAGATCTGTGAGCTTCTCATCTCTTAAAAGTAGCTCCTTCAGAAAGACAACTATCATATGATTTCCCTGATATGAGGAAGTGGAGATGCAACAGGGGTGGGGGTTAAGGGGGTAGGAAAAGAATAAATGAAACAAGATGGGATCGGGAGGGAGACAAACCAAGAGACTCTTAATGTCATAAAACAAACTGAGGGAGTTGGGGGGGAGGGGTGTTGGGAGAGGGTGGTGGGGTTACATTATATGTTTAAATTAAAAAAAATTTTTTTTGAAGTAGCTCCTTCTTGATAAATCTAAAGCATTTCTTTCTTAGTCTTTCTTGATTTCAAGAGCAAAATAACTCATTGAGATTGTGGCCAAAGAGAAAGATAGTATGACATTCTAAGATATGAATAAGGGATTCTTAACATGAAATGAAGTTGAACTTGGGCATGAAGCTCTTCTGGATAGCATTGGTGTAAAAGGACAGTTCACTTTCCTAGATAAGTTTCCCTTTTCACATTTTATTCTGTAACATTTGCTAATATTATCCCATGGAAAAGAAAAACTGGCTCTGGCAAACAAGTTATACAGGCAAGATCATAGTAAATCTGGAGACTTAGGATCTGTTTCCAGTAGGTTAGCAGAGAGCTGGTTAGAGTCTCTTCTTCTTTTTTTTCCCCTCAAGTTCTTCTTCACCCTTTCTTTTTATTTCTTTTCAGTGTTCTAAGATTCATTGTTTATTCACCATACCCAATGCTCCATGCAATACATGCCCTCCATAATACCCACCATCAGGCTCACCCAACCCCCCCCACACCCCATCCCCTCCAAAACTCTCAGTTTGTTTCTCAGAGTCCACAGTCTCTCGTGGTTTGTCTGCCCCTCCGGTTTCCCCCAACTCACTTCTCTGCTCCATCTCCCAATATCCTCCGTGTTATTCCTTATGCTCCACAAATAAGTGAAACTGTATGATAATTGACTCTCTCTGCTTGACTTATTTCACTCAGCATAATCTCCTCCAGTCCCGTCCATGTTGATACAAAAGTTGGGTATTCATCTTCTCTGATGGAGGCATAATACTCCATTTTATATATGGACCATATCTTCTTTATCCATTCGTCCATTGAAGGGCATCTTGGCTCTTTCCACCATTTGGCAATTGTGGCCATTGCTGCTATGAACACTGGGGTACAGATGGCCCTTCTTTTCACTACATCTGTATCTTTGGGGTAAATACCCAGTAGTGCAATTGCAGGGTCATAGGGTAAGTAGCTCTATTTTTAATTTCTTGAGGAAACTCCACAGTGTTTTCCAAAGTGGCTGCACCAACTTACATTCCCACCAACAGGGTAAGAGGGCTCCCCTTTCTCCACATCCTCTCCAATACTTGTTGTTTACTGTCTTGTTGATTTTGGCCATTTTAACTGGAGTAAGGTGGTATCTCAATGTGGTTTTGATTTGAATCTCCCTGATGGCTAATGATGATGAACATTTTTTCATGTGTCTTTTAGCCCTTTGTGTATCTACTTTGGAGAAGTGTCTGTTCATATCTTCTGCCCATTTTTTGATGTACTTATCTGTTTTGTGTGTGTTGAGTTTGAGTTCTTTATAGATCTTGGATATCAACCCTTTGTCTGTAGTGTCATTTGCGAATATCTTCTCCCATTCCATGGGTTGCCTCTTTGTTTTGTTGAGTGTCTCCTTTGCTGTGCAGAAGCTTTTGATCTTGATGAAGTCCCAAAAGTTCATTTTCGTGTTTATTTCCTTTGCCTTTGGAGAAATATCTTGAAAGAAGTTGCTGTGACCAATGTCGAAGAGGTTACTGCCTATGTTCTCCTCTAGGATTTTGATATATTCCTGTCTCACATTGAGGTCTTTTATCCATTTCAAGTTTATCTTTGTGTATGGTGTAAGAGAATGGTTACGTTTCATTCTACTATACATAGTTGTCCAATTTTCCCAGCACCATTTATTGAAGAGACTCTTCTTTTTCCACTATATATTTTTTCCTGCTTTGTAGAAGATTATTTGACCATAGAATTGAAGGTCCATATCTGGGTCCCTATTCTGTTCCACTGGTCTGTGTGTCTGTTTTTGTGCCACTACCATGCTGTCTTGGTGATCACAGCTTTGTAGTAAAGCTTGAAAACTGGTGCCCCCAGTTTTTTTTTTTTTTTTTTTCTTTTTCAACATTTCCTTAACCATGCAGGGTCTCTTCTGGTTCCATACAAATTTTAGGATTGTTTGTTCCAGCTCTTTGAAAAATGCTGGTGGAATTTTTATCAAGATGGCATTGAAAGTATAGATTGCTCTAGGCAGTATAGACATTTTAACAATGTTTATTCTTCTAATCCATGAGCATGAGATATTTTTCTAAGATTTTATTTATTTATTTGACAGAGAGATTACAAGTAGGCAGAGAGGCAGGCAGAGAGAGAGAGAAGGGGAAGGGGAAGCAGGCTCCTCGCTGAGCAGAGAGCCCAATGTGGGACTCTATCCCAGGACCCTGAGATCATGACCTGAGCCGAAGGCAGCGGCTTAACCCACTGAGCCACCCAGGTGCCCCTGAGCATGAGATATTAAGGGGAGTTCTATAAAAGAAGAAAGAACCCAAGAGTGACATAGAAATTTACAGAGACGGGGGGAGGAGTCAAGATGGCAGAGAAGTAGCAGGCTGAGACGACATCAGGCAGCAGATCAGCTAGATAGCCTATCAAACCATTCCGAACACCTACGAATCCAACAGGAGATCAAAGAGAAGAAAAACAACAATTCTAGAAACAGAAAATCGACCACTTTCTAAAAGGTAGGACCAGCAGAGAAGTGAATCCAACGCGACGGGAAGATGGACCCCAAGGGGAGGGGCCGGCTCCCGGCAAGCGGTGGAGCACAAAATCAGGACTTTTAAAAGTCTACTCCACGGGGGACGCCTTGGTGGCTCAGTTGGTTAAGCAGCTGCCTTCGGCTCAGGTCATGATCCCAGCGTCTTGGGATCGAGTCCCACGTCCAGCTCCTTGCTCAGCAGGGAGCCTGCTTCTGCCTCTGCCTGCCACTCTGTCTGCCTGAGCTCTCTTCTCTCTGACAAATAAAATAAATAAAATCTTTAAAAAAAAAAAAAAAGTCTACTCCACAGAGGGACATCTCTCCACAGGCTAAACTGGGGTGAAGACCTCACGGGGACAGCATGGACTCAGGTCCTGCGGGGTCACAGAAGGATCGGGGGTGTCTGAGTGTCGCAGAGCTCACAGGTATTAGAGCGGGGAAGCCGGCTGCGGAGACAGAGCCGAGGTTTCCTAGAGCCGTGGCCTATGACACGGGCCGGTGCTGACACAGGCCGGTGCTCTGTGCAAGGGGTCCCCACAAGATCCGGGGAGACTCCGACCCGGGAGAGCTCAGGGATCTACGGGGTTCAGAGACTCCAAGTGGGACTCAGCCAGAGACAGAGACGCTTGGTCACAGGCTGGGTGAGCTCGGAGCGCTCCCAGAAGGAGTGAGACGGGACTGATTACGCACGATTTTCTCCAAGCGCGGCTGGAGGCGGGGGAGACGGGAGTGATTTTCTCTGAGGGCGCACTGAAGACTGGGGCCCCTAACTCTCGGCTCCTCCGAGCCGGAGATTGGGAGGCCGCCATTTTCATTCCTGTCCTCTGGAACTCTACGGAAAGCGGAAAGTGTTCAGGGAACAAAAGCTCCCGAAAGCGAATCTGAGAGGATTACTTAGCCCGGCCCCTGCTAAGGGCGGTGCAATTCCGCCTGGAGCAGAGACACTTGAGAATCACTACAGCAGGCCCCTCCCCCAGAAGATCAACAAGAAATCCAGCCAAGACCAAGTTCACTTAACAAGGAGAACAGCGGATTCTTATCTGGACAAAATGACAAGGCAGAAAAACTCACCACAAAAAAAAAAAAGAACAGGAGGCAGGACCGAAGGCTAGGGACCTAATCAATACAGACATTGGTAATATGTCAGATCTGGAATTCAGGATGATGATTCTCAAGGTTCTAGCCGGGCTCGAAAAAGGCATGGAAGATATTAGAGAAACGCTGTCAGGAGAAATAAAAGCCCTTTCTGGAGAAATAAAAGAACTAAAGTCTAATCAAGTTGAAATAAAAAAAGCTATTAATGAGGTGCAATCAAAAATGGAGGCTCTTACTGCTAGGATAAATGAGGCAGAAGAAAGAATTAGTGATATAGAAGACCAAATGACAGAGAATAAAGAAGCTGAGCAAAAGAGAGACAAACAACTACTGGACGAGGGGAGAATTTGAGAGATAAGTGATGCCATAAGACGAAACAACATTAGAATAATTGGGATTCCAGAAGAAGAAGAAAGAGAAATAGGAGCAGAAGGTATACTGGAGAGGATTATTGTAGAGAATTTCCCTAATATAGCAAGGGGAACAAGCATCAAAATCCAGGAGGTGCAGAGAACACCCCTCAAAATCAATAGGAATCGGCCCACACCCCGCCATCTAATAGTAAAATTTACAAGTCTTAGCGACAAAGAGAAAATCCTGAAAGCAGCACGGGACAAGAAGTCTGTAACATACAATGGTAAAAATATTAGATTGGCAGCAGACTTATCCACAGAGACCTGGCAGGCCAGAAAGAACTGGCATGATATATTCAGAGCACTAAACGAGAAAAACATGCAGCCAAGAATACTTTATCCAGCTAGGTTATCACTGAAAGTAGAAGGAGAGATAAAAAGCTTCCAGGACAAACAAAAACTGAAAGAGTTTGTAAACACCAAACCAGCTCTACAGGAAATATTGAAAGGGGTCCTCTAAGCAAAGAGAGACCCTAAAAGTATTA